>CM035406.1:128257907-128277907 GCA_020310875.1 Ceratopteris richardii
CAAGGTCTTTTTGGCTCATGTGACCAAGCCTGTTATGCCATAATTCCATATGGGAATGGATTTCAGCCAAAGCAATAAACTTGCCCAACAAGGCTTTACAATGCAAGCAATAAAGAATCCCTTTCTTTGTACCTTTAACAATCAGCCGAGAGCCTTTGATAAGATTCCATGACCCCTTCTCAAAGATGGTACTATATCCATGCATATACATTTGTGATTTGTCCAACAAATAATAGGCTTTTCTTGAGGCTCGGTACTTACATCATGCAAAATGAACTCAATACTGCCATCTATAGTGAGATGCACTCTTCCAATACCTTCAATAGAACAAGCATGGTTATTTCCAAGATATACATGTCCATGGTTGCCTGCATGAAAGGTAGTAAAACACTCTTTAATAGGAGTAACATGGGATGGTGCAACTAAATCCACAAACCATGCTTGTGATAAAGCATCATTCATAGTAAGCAAGGCATCAATCAGATCCCTCTTTGTGGTTTGCATATCGTGTGCATGAATATTAACAAAAGCATCATCAACTTTGGCATGATCTGCTTCCATAGTAGCACAAAGAATAACTTCTTCATTTGATAGCTATTCAATGACGACACTAGAAGCCACATTGGCCTTCTCTTTGTCCTTGTCCTTTGAGCTTTTATATGCTTCATTCTTGTTATAACTTTTTTTCTTGTCACCTATGTTCTTCTTTCTTTCTAGTTCAACTTTGTAGTATTTGCAATCATACTTCTCGTGACCTTTTCTACCACATTGGTAACAAGTTACTTCAGCCTTGCCTTTGCTTTTGCCCCTGTTTCTTTGTGCATTTCCACTTTTCTTTTCTGTTCTTCCTCTAGCCACATTGGCTGAACCATTGCCCTCTCCATTGGCTTTCCACTTGATTTCCTCATTCAGAATAGAACTCCTTAGACCATCAAATATAAGATTGGGGTTATTGTAAAGTGAAACAACCAATGTTTCCCATGAATCAAGTAAGGTCATCAACGAGAAGATGGGCTTAAGCTTATAATCAAATGCAAGTAATCTAGAGTCCTGTAATTACGAGAGTACCTAGGAAAGTGCTTAGCTAGTTAAGTGCTCAGTCTCTCTCTCTATTGTCTATTCCTTCTCTCTTACTTTGTCTCTACATTAATTGTGGGGCCTCAAAATCACAATAACATCATGCACATGTGAGTTTGAATCGTCTCAAAATCTTGGGTTACCCTAAGGTACATCCTTGTGCACCACCAAGACCATGAGGTTCATGCATACTATGCAACTAATATGGAGAACAGTGCAGTGCTAAGAAAACATAGTGCAAGGTTGTGTTCATGCGCTGCTCCTCTCTTTGCATGGAAGACAACATAGTGCAAGGTTGTCTCTCATGTAGGAACGTTTGCTATAGGCCGAGAAGCCATCGCCTCCAGTTCCCGTTGAGAAGGTCGGCTCATGATGAAATATCAGGCTGTACTTCTGTTCTTTCAATAAACACATTTGATATTATCTGTGGAACACAGTGATTGGCTTGATGGGTTCTATCAGGTTTGAAGTATTACAATGCATGATGTTATTGGGGTAATTCTCAACTATCAAGAATGCTTGTCCGTTTTGAGCTCAACTATCAAGTTCGCATTGGAAGTTAAGTATTGAAATGCCCAGAGGTAGTCAAAGGCATGATTGGCAAGTAACAAACTTCTACCAAGTACTGATACATAGTGCCACATACATTCTGCTCAAGTGATATTGTTTAGATACTAGCTATAATAAGTAGTTTTGCATAATACAATCACTAGTTATAATATGTAATCTGTTAAAGGAATTATCTGGCAGTTTTTCTAGCTGTGGGATACAGTATTACAGAATATACTGAAGTAACATTATTTAGATATATTCATTGTTGTAACAATAATATGCTATTTTCACATGCATTGCCTCAAAGAAACATACTATCTGGCAGTCGGTTTCTAGTTACTACAATGTTGGTAATAGATTAACGTTCTTTTGTGAAGGAGGCTAATGTCTACCTTAAGTCTAGTTGAAGACACTGCCTCTTTCCTTCTCTCTTTTGTGAGCATTTTATATGAAGTTTTTCTTGTTGACATGTCATACAATGACACTGCATCAGAACCTAATGAATTTCCAAATTCAATCAGTGAGGTTTAGACGGATGTTCTCTACTTGTGCTATGTCCCCATAATTTTTTTTTAGTCTTTTCCTCGATGAGCATGAGTTCAAATGCTCCCCTTTAGGCTTTAGATAACCATGAATATATTGCTATGCAGCTATATGGCCAAGGTAAAAGCTAAGTTTGGGTTTTGAAATGGATAAAACATCTTAGAGAGCCCTCTACTTTGTCACAAGCAATCTATCAGCTATGCTTTTGATCAGTTAAAGAATATGGATTTGAAGGATAATGGAGTAGGGCCTGATCTATTGCACTATTTTCTTTATATAACACGGAGTAGAACAACAAAATTAGACAGAAAGTGGACTTTTTAATGAAAACTATTGTTGTTCTAGACTTCTTTGGGACATTTGAAGTTTTTGACCTTAAGTCCCTCTTTTGCTTCCCTTGTTTCTTGTAGAGCACATGGAGGCACACAGCATGGATTTGGTTGCAAAAGGCAGAAAATGTCTACAAGGCAGCAAGCTTTATCAACTTACTCATATTCCTTCGAACTGGCCGGTAGAGGTTTTGTAGATTAGCATGAGTTGATCTTTTTAAGTTTCAAGGAGCTGTAATTGTCTTTATGTTATTGATGAGAATCTGGATTTTTGGCAGTTATCGAAGCTTGATTGAGAGGCTGCTGAATGCAAGACTTGTGTATGAGAGGCCGAATATGAGTCGAACAGTCAGCTTTGAGTATATGAATCGGCAACTTGTTTGGCATGAGTTTTCGGTAATGATATCACTTGCAGAACATGAATTATCGTTTTCAGAAGTTGCGAATGTTTTGGGTTCTTGTAATTAAGTATAGCAGCTAAGCATGAATAAGCTGGGCTATTTGCATTTCTTTTTTCATTATTGCTGTTTATTCGAGCGGCCATGTTGACGCAAGTATCTAGGTAACACGGTACTTACTTCTTGGATATATTTCATCTACTTCATATTTCTATGTTTGATGTGGTGAAACACTTCATTAGTGTTACTATCTCCGAGTTTCTGGGTATGAGAATCACCATCATGCGATGTACCTATCAAATTGTTTGTTTGTATTGCCCCAATCTTTGTTCTTTTCTGTCTGTGCTTGCAAGCTTAAACTTAGGTTATGCCTTTTCAACCTGACTGAGTTATAACTTATACTGACTAGCATTCTCAATTTCAGGAACTTCTTTTGCTGATCTTACCTCTGCTGAACATTACGTCTATTAAAAAAGCCTTGACATTTCCCTTCTCTAGCGAGCAGATGTCAAAGGTAAAGCTGAAGGAAAATGCATGTCCCATTTGTGAGCAGTGCCCGATCACAATAACATATGTGGCCCATCCATGCCAACATCAATATTGTTATTACTGTCTGAGAACAAGATGCATAGCAAATCCATCATTCAGATGTGTGAAATGCAATGAACAAGTGCTTGCAATGCAACGCTTGCCTACCGAGGAAAAGGCTAAATAAAGGTTTTTGGAGTTTAACTAGCTTTTGATCACCGAATGACAGTATTAATAAGCACCTCAAAATGAGGCTGTGTATTTTCCACATGCAAGTGTCTGCATCAAGACTTTGTTGTACATAGCAAGAGCAAGGCGGGGGTCAAATTTGAATATATTTCCATTATTCGTTTGTAGCATTGTTGATTTGACAGATGGAGTTAGCCAGATTTTACATAAAGGTTGATGTGGATATGTCCTCAAGCAAGGCGCGGACACTTGTTTTGAACCCATCTATGGTTCCTTGGCTGTACCATGTAAGGGAGATGAATCACGGGTTAATCATTGTTTCGAAGTGCAAATATTGTTTCAGAACTAGGATATGTTGTGCCATATAATGTATAGATTGTGCTAATTAATAGGCAGGCATATTGTTGATTATTGACAATATTGGTCGATTTATAAAGTCAGTGTTTTTGGAAGTGCGGAAGCTCGTGGAAGGCATTGAACGGGGGAAGTGACCGACAAATTAAAAGTGTGGGCATGAAATGTCTTCCTCGTTGACGTTTATTTATTATGTAGGATATACAGCACTTGCCGGCTCCATGTTGTGCTGGATGGAAATTTTCTTCTAATTAGCTAATGAAAAATTCTCTTCTTCCAATCTGCATGAATGTTTTCGTTACTTCTGACGTAGTTATAAAGGTGATCTGTCGAAGGTTTTTTTCCTCTTTTACAGTTTGTTAATGGGTAAAGAAAATTAACTTGAAGAATTTACTGTACGATCATTTCAATGTCTCACTTGGAAGCATGCTTCTCCTCAAACACGAACACATTTGAAAAAGGACCGTCCTCTTACACGTATGCATACATACGTGTGCACAAGTCTGCCTATCACAAGGGTCCCCTCTCTTCCCCACCCCCTTCCCTTCCATCCAGGAAGATACGTATATTCATATTGATAGTACGAGAACCCAATTGGAGGATTCAACGACTTCAAGCTCAGTTGTTGGGTTCAGGATCGGACATTGTTTGGTATATATTCTCATCCACGATCGAAATGATCTCGACGTGAGGTTGAGGAATGCTGGACACACGTGCCTCATCGGTCAAATGGTGTCTCTCCATATGTTGACCTAATGATGCTGGTCTCGATCAGGTGGCGGAGCTATCTAATGGTTTTGTGGCTAGTTGCTGTTGTGTTTATGTTATCTAATGTATTCCTTCCAGGCTTTATGTGATCCTTGATAGATCCATGGTAGATAGGAGTTTCGTGAGCACACCTCCTTACATGTATACACACACACACACACACACACGGACGCACACTTTTGCACATGTATGCACACGTACATGCTCGTGGCACACGCACAATCCTTTACATTTGAGATACGAGAGCTCATATCCTTTGCTCATGTCCTTTGTTGGCAAAAGTACAATCCATGCATGTGTGCGTCCATCCACCCATCCATACTAATACCCACCAAGAATCCATAGCATATTTCATATTTAATGTTCAAGGCTTCGTATCATTTTCAAAAGACAAAGGTTTCCAGAGGACCGATGGAATAACAAAGGGAAAATTATTGACGGTCAGGAGAAAGAGATATGGGATAAAATCAAGCTCCATCTCCACTTAGTCGAGGTGAAAGACATGGAGTTCTCCTGGTCTAATCTCCAATTGGGGGACTCTTTGAGGAATGCAAGACTTGATAGATGTTACATCGACCAAAGCACCATCCTCTAGTGGGGCAATCCTTTGGTTTCCCAACACATGGACTTGACTATCTCAAACCACTACCCGATTACTCTTTCTTTCAAAACGATTCCCATGCTCCGGAAAGCTCCTTGGTTTCATGCTTGTTAGACGTCGTTTTCCCTCCCCTCTATCCACCAAGAAATTTTTGCAGTGTGAGTGGAGGCCTTTGCCTACTGTAATGACCCGGCTAAGTGCTGGAGAAGCGTGGTGGAAAGGATTCGACATATTCTGATTAGGACTCGTAAGACCATAAGAGATAACCGGAAAAAAAAAGAAGAGAGATGGTTTATCGGAGGCTCTCACGGCTTGAACAAGAAGTGAACAAAGGTAACTTGCAATGTCAGCAAGATCTTCTGAAAATTAGGGGAAGACTAAGACTCGAGGAGGAAGTTCAAAGGAAAAATCTTCAAATATTCTTCAAAGACTAGTGGGCGGGGAAGGCCGACAAACCATCGAAAGAGATGTGTAACAGCCTCAAAAGGAAACAAGCTAGGGAATCCATCCCCTTCTTGGTCGATAACAATGGGATCGAATGTAACACGGAAGTTGAGAACAGATCTATCATCGTAAAGCACTTTACCCATCTCCGTAGGGTCTCGACTCCTCTTTCCTTGCATAGGCGTGACTGCATGGCTGCCATCTCAAGGGTAGCTCAATCTAGAATCCCATAGAACATGAATTCTCTACTGGAAGCTAACATTTTCGAGAACGAAATTATCGAGGTTATTGATGCTCTTCCCAATGGAAAAAGTCTGGGTCTTGATGGCCTCACCAATGAGTTTTTCAAGTCCTTCAAGCACGTGGTGGCCATCCCACTGTGTTTGGTATGGCAAGAGGCTCTCTCCTTCGGTGCCCTTCTTGAGTGTCTTAATAATGGCGTCATCAAGTTAATTCACAAAAGGGGAGATAAGAACACAATTGAAAATTGGCGACCGATTACCATGCTCCAAACTGGATACAAGATAATTGCCAAAGTTATCGCCAACAGAATCTCTTGTCATTTAAAGTCATGGCTTTGTGAGGACCAGAAAGGTTTTATCAAAGGTAGATCCATACTTGAAGCAATTGTTGATATTTGGGAAGGCCTTGCGTTCGCTGAGGAGTCTGCACAAGATTTGGTATTCATTAAGATCGACTTCGACAAAGCGTATGACAGATTGGAATGGGGCTTTATTCTTCAATCATTGAAAGACCTTGGATGCAGTCAAAAGTTCACGAAGATGGTGTCGACTCTTCTTGAAAACACTCCTATGAGAATAAATATTAACGGTAAGCTCTCTGAGCCCATACATTTAAAAAGATCTATCCGGCAAGGTTGCCCATTGGCTCGACTACTCTTCGCTATCACCTCAGATGGTCTTAGTCGCCTATTAAAGCATCACATGGATGCTGGCAATCTCAAGGGCCTTTCTCTACCTCTTGCTCACGGCCAAATGATTGCGAGACTCTTTGCCGATGACATGAATGCCTTTGTACATAATGATATGAATAGCATTGAGATATTTTAGAGTTGGCTTGACACCTTTCGTGTGGTATTAGATTCAAAAATCAACCATGCTAAAATTGCTTTTCAGAGCAATCCGTGTTCCACCCCAATTGTTGTTAGATCAAGGGTGTCAAGTTATCCCTAGAGGTCAAGTGTTCCGTCTCCTTGGTATTCCAATGGGCTTCGACATTTCAATGGACCAACGGTGGAACTAGGTGCTATCCAAATTGGATAGCAAACTAAGTCATTGGAAAGGTATGCAAGTTAACTTGGAAGGGCGTGCCATGGTTGTTAACACATTTATGCTTTCTACGACTATTTACTTTATCTCGTGTTGGAGACCTAAGGAGAAAGAGTTGGCCAAAGTGGAAAGAATCTGCAGAAACTTCCTATGTACTGGGACCCCAACAAGAAGGGGATTCCCAAAATTAAATGGGAAACTTGCATGAACTCGAAAGACGTGGGGGGCTTGGATATATTGGATATCGCTGGGTTGGCTGACAAGTTGGCGGCAAAGTGGTTTATCAAGGCTTGGAGCAGTAGTGAGTCTTCTTGGGTTAAATTGATCTTCAGAAACATGAAAGACCTTACCTTAGTTGGCCATCCTGGTTTGAAGGACATAGGGATCCTCACGCTTTTGTTCTCCCCCCACCCGATGTCCCCTAAAGGCTCTAGCCTTGTGTGTTCCCTATGGAAGAGTTGGAACAAGGCCAAACAATTCATCAGAATCAGTGATGAGTGGAAGTGGGCGGCTGGAATAAGACAAAATGACTATCTGGTTTTCGATTTCTGGCATTAGGGAGGTGGAGTCTTGGAACCTCCAAACTGCTAAGCGGCTATGGAACAAGGGGTTCAAATAGTGGAAACAGCTCTGGAAACAAGAGATCGGCCAGTGGATTAGGTTCGAAGACTTAGACTCGAGACTTAGAGTTACCCTCGAGGAATGGACTCTTCTTCAAGGCAGGTGTTTAGTGTGGGAACGCTCAACTACCTGCCTTCTCTGCGGACAGGATCTTCCTTGCCTGGAGTTCCTCAAATGGAGAAATGGTAAGAAATATCCAGAATCCCCAACTTCAAAGAGAACTTAGATGTTCATCACACCCTTAACACTAGTGTTGTACTTGGACACTTTAGTGTCCTTGGACACTTAAGTGTCTTGAAAAAGAGGCAATGTTTGATGAATTTTTTAGATTACTAGACGGAACCATTTAGAAATGTAACTATGCAACATGTTGGCATAAGGATTGAACACTTTTAGAAAAATATAGTTTTTAGTAAACGATAAAAAAATGAATATTTATTCACTAATTTTATGATGCTAATTTTAATACTGGCACAAAAATTACAGTGATGTAAGTTAGAGGTTTTTTTCATTAAAATCATGATCTTGTTATTTTCATTGGTCTAAATGCAATAAAATCTTTTATTTTATATATGTCAACATGTTTCTATCGATAATTAGAGATTTGTAATGAATTTTACTAGATCTATGGCATACAATGAAGCTCATTTGTGATATGACAGTCTCATCATCTATGAATTATTTTGCAAAGTGATGGTATGAACATGCATCATTTTTTGTTATCAAAATACTATTTGATATTATTACAACTAGAAATATTTTTTTGACAACCTTAAGAGTCAAATTTCTATGCCGTTTCTTCAATTTAAACAATACCACTGTTTTTTTACGCTAAGAAAATGTCATTGCATATGCTACATGATTAAAGTTAACATGCTAGTTTTTTCTATATAAAATAGTTTATAATGCTTATAGAATTATTTTGATTCATAATATATACCTTATATCATTTAGAAAACCTAATTTTATAGGATGAATTTTTATTCTCGGTAGAGAGGATTATGGCCATTCAATGAAATATTGAGATTTTTAGTGGTATGTGAGATACATACAAAATTATTGGTTCAAAGACATGTAGCATATCTTTATTCTACTATATGATGGTTTTTGAAATAAAACACAAACCATTTTAGTGTTTTTATGAATCAATATCATATAGAAGCCTGCTAAAGTGTATAACTATATAATGAGCACCCTATATTGTACTAATTTTTTTATTATAAAAATGATTTTTCTAGTTCCCAAGACTTGTCTTAAATGATTATATGACCATAAATTAACATTAGAAAAATGATTCCAATAGGAGGAAAATTCTTTTTATGGAGATATTTCTTTCTTCTCATATATAAGCTTACAGAAAAAGAGTTTTTCTCAACCATATTCAATCATTTGTATATTTTGAGTTATCAAAAAAGGTTATTTTTTAAAATATATATTTTTTATAGAGCCTCTACGTATAGATCTTTATGGGGCTTTAAGGTTTTTTCAAAATTTTATTTGATTAGTATGTGTGATTTTTTTTATTTATTAGAAAAAAGGACACTATAGTGTCCTCTTTTGGTACAACACTAGTGTTAACAAGCGATGGTGCCTTTCTTGGACCAAACTTCGATGGGAACTAAAGTTCATGTCTATTTGGCACCCCCTAATTGAGATCAAAAAGTCCATTCTCATGTGGCAGATCTTACATAAGGGTATTTGGTCCAATGCAAGGGCTAAGAAAATCTGCGGTGTGCCTCCATGGTGCAAGCGTTGCCATTGATGCATCGAAGATTTAGCTCACCTTTCTTCGATTGCCCCAAGTCCCCCGTTATTTGGCACCACGTGATGCGGATATTGAGGCTCATGAACCAAATCAATTGGCAACAGGTGCTATTGGGCGAGGCGGTTGGCTGCTCATCAAGGCTGTGGAATGCCATCAGGGGCGGGACTCTTTGGAAGATTTGGAGGGAGCGATGTTCTGTCAATTTTGGACAAATTCCAAAGTAATGGTCGATTGAAAAATCCTTGTTTCTTCTAGGTAAAAGAATCTCCCAAGATAAGAGATCTCCACAAACATTATTGTATTTATCTCCTCGAAAATAACAAGTTGAAACCCAAATGGATCCCACATGAGGGAGACGATAGATTTGTCCGCCTCATTTGTAATGCCCCCTAGCTTGCCGTTCTAGGCCAAGGCCGAACTTCGTTTTATTGAAAAAAAAAGACAAAGGTTTCGCGCAAAATAAAGTTAAAATCATGTTTCCATAGATGAACGTACATTCACACATGAGATTCCTCTCATAGGTACCCCCTTAAATACTCTCTCTCTCTCTCTCTCGCGAGCATACACACGCGCGCATGCACACACACACGTGGATGCGCACACACACGTCATTCATTTGTTCGAGAGCTTGCACATCATTTACCCTTTTCAATGCAAAATGCAATATATATTTACCATCCACAAATGTCCATTTGCAAGCATACATAAACACATGATATATATTACTATGACGATAGTTGATTTTGTGATGGTGTCAATCATCTTAAGCTCGAAGGGGTTCATGTTCATTTTATGCTATTTGTGGATGATATTGTTTTTATTTTTATAGTTTGAGTAGGGATTTTAGTTACATCTCATTATGATGGATGACATTTATTTTCCAATATGCACATTTATTTTCCAATATGCACATTTCTCCTTTATTTTCATGAGGATTGGACACACATCCACATGTTTTTAGGATTATCTTATGGGCCAATTCAATTATTGGTAGATATTAGTGTTTTATTTGTCTCCCCCCTTCATCGCTTTCTATTTTGAAAGAAGCAAGAACAATAACCTATCAATGGAATGATTATGCATCTATGATTATGCATACAAGATCGTTATACTTTCTCCATTATGATCTAATTAATTCATGGGTGCTATGCTAGAATTTTATGGGTCTCATTGATATCCAAACGATCTTACAGAGTCTAAGAAGATCTTGGTTACATGCGTTACTTGGTTTACATGCCCAATATATAGGTGATTTTCAGATGGGGTGCAATATATTTTCCTTCTGATTTTTTTCCCAATCGCTATGCAGACATTTCTAGATAATGGTCTTGAATAATATCACACAACCCGCCAAACACTTCAGCCATCCTTATGGTTATACAAAATTTGGTGCCACATGCGAAGCCACCCAAGCGTAATGTTGATTCAATAGCCCTAATGACTTGGAAATAGAATTTTTTAGATTGAAGGTGGAGTTTTTTATATGGAAGTTGTATGATATATATTTATGCTCTCCCCAAAAACTTTTTGTACTCACAATATGAAATAAGAGTTTAATTTTGATGGGTGTTCTTATTTTTGTGGCCAAGGTTCTCATACTTGGTTGAGTGATGCAATCTATGAAATTAGCAAAATTTACCATATATGGATATGATAACCATGTACCATTAATGATATTTGAGCAAAGGGACTAAAGGAACTTAGGGTTGAGGTCCACATGAGCCACAATTGTCCATGTCTTTGATATTGCAATGCAGTTCTATGGTGTAAAACCAAGTATCTTTTGGTGAAATCGAGCCAATATTGTATATGAATTAAACCTTGAGGTTTTAGGCCTTTGGTTCTTAGAATAATCCAATTTTTTGAAAAGCTATATGCTCATAATATTGAGATGGATCATATCCAAAATTTTCCCCCTTTCATTTCATAGATGGCATGGTTTTGAACCTTGTGACTGGCTTTTTATTGTCTCATGTGGATTCGAAACAATCATGGGGTTTCTTTGATCCTTCATTTAACTCATGGGATCAACTCTAATAGTGTTGATCATGGTATCTAAACATATGGAAGGATTAGATTCCCAATATTATAAGCACTGGATGTAACTTAAACTAGATGCAACACCAATTTTGCAAGAATGGTACAAAATGAACCTAAACTATGCAAAACAAGTGAAATAAGAGATCATCTGATTGCCGAAGGTGATATTTATTGTGCCAATAGAGTACTCAGAGTGGGTCTTACTTATTGTTTATGTAAGTTAGGCACATAAGACTTTTTCTATTTAGGAACCACTTCTAAATCAAACAAATGAGCATCCCAAAAGTCAAAAGAAATTCCATGTGGAGGTTTGCCATTTGGCAATATAGAATGATGGTCTACACGCACATGTGCATTAAATTTCTTGAGGATTACTTCAAAATCCAATTCCATAAGTGAAAGCAACCAACTAAAAGTCCCCCATTACTGTAGGGACTGTTAATTAAATAGAGAAGGGCTTGTGATCAACAAAAAATTTCAATTTATGTGCAAGCAGATGCATTTAAGATGCATTGATGTAGACATGAAAGACCTTATAATAGTAGGCACCTTTAAGACAGGAGCTATGACAATCTTGTTTTGATCTCTTCCAAGGTTTTGTCACACTTTTGTGTCCATTCAAATTTTGTAATCAAAACATAAGAGGGAGCATGCTACTATAGCATACATATGAATAAGGCTTCTATAATATCCGCAATGATCCATGAAAGGTTGAACCCCTTTTACATTCTTTATCTTTTGCAAGTTTACTATGCCTTTGATATTGTCTTTGTAAGTTGAAATAGATTTTCGGAGACTATGTACCAAAATTTGAACTTGGAAAACCATAAAGACACATTTTTCAAACTACAAAGAGAATCTATATTGATGGCATTTAGGAAAGAGCTTCTCTAGCATATGGATGGGTTTAGGTCCCTGTGCAAAATATGCACATAAGTCATCCACAGACACTTCCAAAGTCTAAGAAGTTATTTGAAAACATGGCACATCCATCTCTGGAAAGTTCCAGGGGGATTTGTTAGTCCAAAAGGCATCATCATAAATGCATATATTCCTCAGTTGATAGCTAATCGAATTTCATGTTGATCCTTTGGTGCAATTGCATCTTGATTGAAACTCGAGAATTCATATAAGAAATTAAATACTTCCTTGCCAGCTAGTCTTTCCAAAATTTGGTCTGTGATAGGTAGAGGATAACTAACCTTGATGGTTGCAACATGTAACTTTTTCATGTTGATGCAAACTCTTATTTGACCATTCTTTTTGGCCACAACCACTATGGGGGATACTCATTTAGAGTGGTCAATCTTCTAAATGAAAGCTTTTTCTAAGATTTTATCTATCTCTTGTTTAATTTTGGTTAAATATACATCATTCTAACTGTATAGCCTCTACTTAGAGGGTTTGGACTTAGGCGCCATAAGGATTCTATGGGGACGTATTACAGGCCAATGCCCTTTAAGTACTTGTAGGACCATGCAAACACATCTCTATATTGTTGAAACGATTGTTTTAGCAGAGCCTCTTCCATTTTTGATATATTGCTACCAATCTAGGTTCACATTTATTTTCTTCAATTATAAGAACCAATTTCTTTATAAAATCTTGGTTGTTATAAGCTTCTCCTATCATGATTTTTCTTTTTGGGTGTGAAGCTAAAAAATTCCACCTTCCTACCTCATATTGTTTGGAAGATTCAAGAGGCTCAAAGTTGTTAGATTTCCTATCTCTAGAACTAATACTTAGCACAAGGAAGAAGGAGAAGCTTCGAGCACAACACAACATTGAATGAATTACAACCTGAATGTACAAAGATAAGTAACTCGGTAGGTTTATAGGCGTTTATAAAATTTGGGGAAATAAACCTCCTAAAGAGGGAAAAAAATTTGGGGAAATAAACCTCCTATTTTTGTGGAAGATGCAATTCAGCCATTACTTTCATGTACCAAGGAGACTTTAGTTAGCTCTCGATATCTTTATGACATTTTTATATCTCTTTTTATAGGTGGAGAATCAAGTGCTCATCCAAATGAGGAAATTATGCAACCTTTACAAGTTCCACATGATGATGTTGATCACTCCATTTCTAATGCAGATTTCATGATGCACTTGTTGATGAGAGGGTTGATATAGAGGATCCAAAACTTATGCCTAAATGGCTTGTGCACACTTTGGGAGATAGAAAATTAGATGCACCTCTGTCATATTGTACTCGTTCATGCTCATAGTGCTTCTTTTGCATCAGATTGCTATGCAATGCCTCCCTCTAGTATTTGTGATAAGAATGAGCCTGTTTCTTTTGATGAAGCAAAAAATTCAAAAAAATTGATGGTTGCTATGCAATCAAAATATGATGTTGTTATGAAGAATGGTACCTAGTCTTTATATGATTTGCTTCCAAGAAAAAATGCCATTGGAAATAAATTGTATACAAGCTGAACCGTAAGCCTGATGGAACAACTAATAGGTATAAGACTACCCTTGTTGCAAAGGTTATGCTCAAGAGAGAGGCATTGATTTTGATGAGATCTTTGCACACACATGCCGAATGACTACCCTTGTTGCAAAGGTTATGCTCAAGAGAGAGGCATTGATTTTGATGAGATCTTTGCACACGCTTGGAATGTACATCAGTTGGACACGAAAAGTGCATTTCTAAATGGTGACTTACATGAAGAAATGCATGTATTTCAACCTCGTGGTTTTGTGCAAGAAGGGCATATGGGTTGAAGCAAGCACCACGTGCTTGGTATGAAAAGATACATGCCTACTTGATTGCACATGGCTTTTAGAATAGTCCAACTGAGATCACCTTATATGTTAAGCGTGCAAATGTACTTTTGATCATTGTTGTGTATGTTGATGACATGTTTCTTAGTGGTCCTAATGAGAAGCATATTGTTGAATATATGGCTAATTTGCATGCCTCTTTTGAGATGTCAAATTTGGGGCGTTTGCATCATTATTTCGGCATTCAATTTATGCAAGTTGATGGGGGAGTAACTTTGTGTTGAAAAAAAAATATTGGCACATTATGACAACGTTTTGGCCTTGAAGATTGTAGACCTATTTCCACTACTATGGAAAGAGGTTTACGATTGATTCTTCATGATGTTAGGATGCATTTGATGTTGTCCTCGATTAGGAGGTTGTTAGATGCTTGATTTACTTATGCATAACTCGGCATGATATTCAGTTTGCTCTCTTAGATGAGCATGTTTATGCCTTGTCGTGGTGTCAAGCATTGGCAGGTGGTTAAGCTCATATTTTGCTACTTGAGTGGTACCCGGTTACTTGGATTGTCTTATTCTAAAGGGGGATCATTATTGTCAGATTGTCATTCTTTTTCTAACTTGGATTGGGCTAGTTGCTATGACACGTATCCACCAGTGGTTTTTGCATCATGCTTGGTAGCTCATGCAGATCTTGGTTGAGCAAGAAGCACCCTACTATGGCCACCTCTAGTTGTGAGGCTGAGTATAGAGCATATTTCACAATGACTATTGAGTGTGTGTGGTTCAGAAACCTTTTCGCATATAACAACCTCAAGTCAAAAGCTATGTGATAAAACTTGACTCTTGACCATACACCTTGCCATCTACATGAGTGACTTGTTCTTTCTTTCTACAACTCCATTTTGTTGAGGTGTATATGGAAATTTACACTAATGTTTTATCCTACATACAACCAAAAACACATTAAATTCAAATGACATGTATTCCCCCCGTTGATCATAAGAGAGGATGCCCATTTTACATGCTGACGCACTTTCAAACAAATCAGAAACTATTTGAAGCACATCAACACTTTGGATTTTCTATCAATGGATACACCCATGCATGCTTGGAGAAATAGTCTATAAGATTCACGAAGCAAAGGTGGTTCTCGAAAGAAGATGTTTGCATAGGACCATAGACATCAATGTGAACAAGCGACAATTTTTGAGTAGCTCAAACTAGACCATCTTTTGGGAATGAGGAATGCTATATTTTTCCCAAAATACAGCCATCACAAACATGTTTACAAGGTGCCTACTATTTTGGAACATTAACACTCGAAATTTGCTTTCAATGGATACACCCATGTATTCCTGGAGAAATCATCAATAAAAGTCATGAAGCAAAGGTAGTTCCCAAAAGGTGTTTGCATAGGACCATAAACATCATTGTGAACAAGCTACAATTTCTAAGTATCTCAAACTGAACCATCTTTTGGGAAGGAGGAATGCTACATTTTGCCCAAAATACAACCTTCACAAACATGTTTACAAGGTCCCTCAAGTTTGGGCAAAGTGGATACCATTTCAGATCTCAGGAAGCATAGCAAACTAGCATAATTCAGATGAACAAAGCATGCATGCCAAAGCCTTGTATATGAGATAGCTTGAGAATCTTAAACGGCACATGCTGATTCATTCATAGATTTTGCATAGTCTGTGAGCTTTTACAACCCATGACATAAAAAGACAGAAGCAATAATAACATCACCATTTGAGAGAACATGAATCGTAGATCTTTCATTAACAAATTCAACAACCAAGACAATCTTGGCTAATGTCAAAATTGACTGTAAATTTTTCTTGATCCCTTGTACATACAAAGCATTTGACAATGTGAAAGAATTACCATTAATAGTGACCAGAATGATCTTACCAACTCCCATTATAGGATAAGAGGAGTTGTTAGCACGTGACAGTATTCCCTGTAGGGGCAGACTCATGTGAACTAAAGAAACTTCGCTATGAGGTAATATGTTTGGTTTCCCCACTATCAAAGTACCAAACATCTGAGTCTACTGGAGACATACAATGCTCATGAGAAGATGATTCATAGTTGCATACCATAGTAAATGCCCATTCTTCATTCTAAGCAAGATTAGTAGACTCTGTTTTAGGTGTAGGGACGCACACAACAAAACATTCTAACCTCTTTCTTCTTTGCCTCTTTTGCAAGCAGTTTTGGACACCTCTTTATGACATTATCATTTCCTTTACAATATTTTCAAAACTCTTTGTGCTTTTATGTTTTCTTTTCATCTTTGTCTTCCTTCTTTGACTATGTAGCATTATTAGATTTTTGCTTACTAGTAGATGAGATCCATTTATCTTTGCCTTTCTGACTAGCTTGGAAAGCTTGATCTGCAACATGCATAATGGACTTGTTTTGCTTGGAATAATCTTCCTAGAATGAATCAGAGAATAACTCCTCAAATGTTAAGGCATTTGGATTGTCTTTCATCATTAATCAAAGAGTAGAAGATAAACTCTGGTATGAATATGGAAGACCATTAAGAACAATTTGCACAAGTGAACTATATTGCAAGAATTCATTAGTAGAAATAAAATGCTCCTTCAAATCTTTGATTCTTGTAAAAAAAGACTATCCAATGAATCTCCATTCATATGCTCACTCTCAAACTATTTTTAGAGGTAAGTAAAAGAAGCCTTATTTATCGTCTAGTATAAAGTGGTAGGTGTATCCCAAAAATCCTTTGTTGTTTTGCAAGAGAAAATGTGAGGGATAATGGCATGTTTGACAGATAAGGCTATGAATGCATGTGTGTGGGCATATCTGCCATCCCAACGAAGTTGCTCTATAGTAGGTGCAACAAGAACTGCAACACAAACAAGAATCCAAAAATCATCAACGGTATTCCATAATCCTTTTGCTACCAATACATGAGGCATCATATATGCCCACCATGGGTAATTAGTACCATCCAATCTATCCTTAATAGCCAACATTGGAAATACATAATTTCTTTCAGCTATGGCCACTGAGTAAAATACTTTGATGCAAAAAAATGACTATATCTCGAAAAGTTGAACATAACCACCCTATTGAGCTTTGTTAAACCTATAGTAGACTTTGAGGTGCTAAAAAACCTGTACAAACAAGCTCACAAAAAAATTTCGACACCACATAACACAACTATTTGAACTCCTAATCACCTTGAATATGCTCAATAGTTTTTGTGCGATTCTGAGATTGTGATAAGCGGGCTGTTTACAACATGTTAGATGAAGTGATGACCTCCTCTGATACCAGTTGTTGGAGTTTGAGTTCTAGAAACACACAAACAACACAAGGAAGAAGAAGAAGCTTGGAGCACAACACAACACTGAATTAATTACCAAATGAATGTACAAAGATAAGTAACCCATTAGGGCTATAGGTCTATATACAAGTTGGAAAAAAAAAACCTCCTAAAGAGAGAAAAAAGTGCTCAGGCGGTCCTAAGTGTGTTCACACACATCACTACCAAAATATGTCAACAACAAGATCCCATATACAATCATTTTCTTGAATTTCTATCAAGAACTCTTCTTTTGTATTAAATTTAGGCTACATATTGATGGATTCTATATCATCATTACTAGAATTCTCTTCTATCGCTTGAAGTTGATCTTGTTTTTTAACTTATATAAGCACCTCAATCATGAAAATTCCATTGATATCATAACCTTTGGCATCGTAGTGTTTGATCATGGTGGTTTCATCAATAGATACGTCCATAGTGGCTAGAATTTCCATCCACTTGTACTCCAATTCTACATCATGAAATCTTTGAGGAATATAGCCAGGTTATCTATGGATCTATCTTATATCAAAAATTCAAAAAGATCTCTATGTATTAGTCTATGCTTATCTACAAACCCATAAATTCATATCTTCCTCCATGAAAGATTGAGCATCTGATGATTTTTCCAAGGAAAAATCAGTCACATCTCTCTGCATAATGTTCCATTGGAGTGGAGGGATATCATAGTGTTCAAATGTATGCAAATGGATTCTAGCCATAATACATAAGTGTTGCATACAGAGAGCATTACTTCCCTAATCTTGCACCACTCTCAGTCGGTGCATAAATGGCTTGCCTAGAATCGTTCTATCACTAGAGACCTTTGAAACTCTTTTAATATTTTGCTTAGGTCTCCAAATATGTGTTTTAACTATTTTTCCTACTTTTCTTTTGATCATCTTCTTTAGCTTTTGAGTTTTTTTTCACATTTTTAATGATTTTTTGTTCCTATGTTCTATTTGTTTTATTCTCTTGAGATTTCCTTTCATCATCAAACGAAGAGTAGAAGCAAAACTCTTATATGAATCAGGAAGACCATTCATAATGGTCTGCACAAGTGAGCTATCTGGTATTATAAATTCATCAGCAAAAATCAAATGTTCCTTCAAGTCTTTGATCTTTATTAGAAAACTGTCCATAGAATCATCTTCATTCTTATGCTCACTCTCCAACTGTTTTTGAGGTAAGCAACACGAGCCTCATTCCTAGCCTGGTACAATGTGCTAAGTGTATCCCAAGCATCCTTACCTGTTCTGCAAGAGTGAATGTGAGGAATATTGACACGTTTGATAGACAAGGCTATCAATACATGTGCTTGAGCATCTCTACCATCCCAGAAAATTTTCTCTACAATAGGTGCAACATAAACCGCAACACGAACAGGAATCTAAAGAATATCAACATCTTCAATGCCATCTGCATCAGCTTCAGTGCCTATATTTGTAGGTGTAATAGGATGTTTTTCAACACCCTGAACAATGTTCCACAATCCTTTTGCAACCAGTACATGTCACATCATATAAGACCACAATGGTTAATTGGTACCATCCAACTTATCCTCAACAACCAACATATGAAGTACATCACTACTTCCAACCATGGCCACTGATTAAAATACCCTGATGAAAAAAAAATGATTGTATCTGAAAAAGTTGAACACAACTACGATGACGAGCTCTACTAAACGTGTAGCAGACTTCAAGGTAATTATACTGGCAATCCGAAACATGTATATATCTTTGGCACAAAAAAATGAAATAGCCTGCATAAGTGCTACGAGAATGCGTTTGGAAGTCTAAATGAGCTCAGATTACGATTTCAGCACCACATTGTGAAGCCATTTTGATCTCCTAATTACCCTGAGTATGCTCACCAAATTTCATGTGAATATGGGATTGCGATCAGAGAGGTATTGATGATGCCCTAGATGAAGTGGCAACCTACTCTGATACCAACTGTTTGAGTTAGACGTCTGTGAAGACTCAACTCTCTTCTTTGCTATCACTTGCATTTATTGAATGAAACAAAAAAACATTGATTAAATATAAAACATATGAGAATTATAAGTCATTGTAATATAAACTATTATTTTGTATACCTTTTGCTGAGGAAATGATTCATGAAGACGTAGCTGTCTGCAAAAATATTGCCACATCTAAGGGGGTATGTTAGGTCTTCTCTTATTTTGTTGTACCAGACAATATCTCCTATTATTCAATCTCAAACAAAAAAAAATCAGAATATAAAAAAATCTTTAAATTTATAAACATACACATACACATACATACATGCATACACATACACATACACATACAGTTACACATACACACACATAAATGCATACACATATACATACACATACATACACACATAGTAAATACATAACCACACACATACATATATACATACACTTACACATAC
>CM035406.1:128282907-128425407 GCA_020310875.1 Ceratopteris richardii
TGTCTCTATATGTGTGTATGTAGATATGGATGTATGTATCTATGTGTGTGTTTTTATGTGTATATGTGTGTACATTTGTGTGTATGCATGTGTATGTGTGTGCATGTATATGTGGATGTATGTATCTATGTGTGTCTCTGTGTGTGTGTGTATGTATATATGGGTGTATGTATCTATGCCTATGTTTTTATTTGTATATGTGTCTACGTTTGTGTGTATGCATGTGTATGTGTGCGTCTCTATGTGTGTGTATGTGAAAATATCTATATGTGTGTGTATGTGTATGTATGCATGTGTATGCATATGTATGTATAGTGTGTGTGTGTGTGTATGTATACATGTGTACGTATACGTATGTATGTGTGTGTATATGTGTATGTGTACATGTGTATGTGTACATGTGTATGTGTATATGTGTATGTGTACATGTGTATGTGTGTGTATGCATATGTATATGTAGTGAGTGTATGTGTGTTTTTATATATGTATGTGTGTAAGTTTGTGTGTACGCATGTGTATGTGTGCGTATATGTGTGTCTCTATGTGTGTATCATTGTGCATGTAATGTGGGTGTATCTATATGTGTATGTATGTATCCATGTGTATGTGAAAGTATCTATATGTGTATGTGTATGTGTATGTGTATGTGTACATGTATACGTGTGATGCATATATGTGTGTATATGTATATGTATGTGTGTGTATATGGGTGCATGTATATGTATGTGCATGTATATGTATGTATGTATATGTGTGTGTATGTGTATGTATGTGTATGAATGTGTATGTATGTGTATGTAGGTGTGTATGTGAGTGTATGAATATGTGTATATGTGTATGTGGGTGTGTATATGTGTATGCACGTATGTATGTATGTATTCATATGCATGTGCATTAGTTATGCATATGTATGTATGTGTGTGTCTCTATGTGTGTGTATGTATATGCGGATGTATGTATCTATGTGTGTGTATGTATACGTGTGTGCATGTGTGAGTATGCACATGTATGTATAGTATGTGTATGTGTGTATATGTATACATGTGGATACATGCATATGCGTGTATACATGTATGTATGTATGTGTATGTATGTATACATGTGTATGTGTATGTATGCATATGTATGTATAGTGTGTGTATGTGTGTTTTTATATGTGTATACGTGTGTATGCATGTGTATATGTGTGTATGTGTGTCTCTCTATGTGTGTGTATGTATATGTGTGTGTCTCTATGTGTGTGTATGTATATGTGTGTGTATGTATATGTATATTTGTGTGTGCATATGTGCATATGTGTGTATGCATGTGTGCCTATGTATGTGCATGTGTGTGTATCTATGTGTGTGTAAGCATATGTGTGTATGCATGTGTATGTATGCATGTGAGTGTATATGTGTGTGTCTATGTGTGTGTCTATGTGCAAGTATCTATATGTGTATGTGTATGTGTGTATGCATATGTGTGTGTATGTGTGTGCATCTATGTGTGTGTATGTATATGTGTGTGCATGTGTGTGTATGCACATGTGCATATGTGTGTATGTATGTGTGTGTATGCACATGTGCATATGTGTGTATGTATGTGTGTCTATGTACGTGCATGTGTGTGTATGTATGTGTGTATGCATGTGTATGTATGCATGTGGGTGTATATGTGTGTGTCTATGTGCAAGTATCTATCTATGTATGTGTATGTGTGTATGCATATGTGTGTATATGTGTATATGTGTCTATGTATGTGTGTGTATATGTGTATATGTATGTATGTATGTATGTATGTATGTATGTATGTATGTATGTATGTATGTATGTGTGTGTGTATGTATGTGTGTGTATGTGCATGTATGTGTGTGTATATATGTATATATGTATGTATATATGTATGTGTATATGTGTGTATGAACATGTGTGTATGTATATGTGTGTATATATGTATGTATATATGTGTGTATATATGTGTGTGTATACAAGTGTATGTGTGTGTATATGTGTGTGTATGTATGTGTGTATATATGTGTATATGTGTGTATGCATGTGTGTATATATGTGTATATGTGTGTATGTATGTGTGTGTATATGTGTATATGTATAAGTGTGTATGTATGTGTGTATGTATATGTGTGTATATATGTGTGTGTATATAAGTGTGTGTGTGTGTGTGTATATGTGTGTACATTTGTGTATGTGTGTGTGTGTGTGTGTGCATGTGTATATATGTGTGTGTATATGTGTGTATGTATAAGTGTGTATGTATGTGTGTCTATATGTGTGTGTATGTATGTGTGTTTGTATATGTGTGTATATGTGTATATACGTATGTATATGTGTGTGTAAATATGTGTGTACATGTGTTTATGTATGTGTGTGTATGTCTATGTGTATATGTGTGTGTGTATATATATGTATATGTGTGTATATGTCTATATATGTGTGTGTGTGTGTATGTACATGTGTGTATGTTTGTGTGTGTACATGTGTGTATATATGTGTATGTATATGTGTGTATATATGTGTGTGTATATGTATGTATGACTGTGTATATGTGTGTATGTTTATGTATATGTGTGTATGTATGTGTGTGTATATATGTGTGTATGTATGTGTACGTATATGTGTGTATGTGTATGTATGTGTGTGTATGCATATGTGTGTATGTATGTGTATGCATGTGTGTATGCATATGTGTATGCATATGTGTGTATATGTGTATATATGTGTATGTATGTTTGTGCATGCATATTGGTGCATGTGTGTGTATGCATATATGTGTATGTATGTGTGTGTACCTACCTCAGGACTCGCTTGCAATCGGCATGCTTGCTCTCACTCACTCTGAAGCTTCGTTTGCTTGCTAGATCTCGACACAAATGTTCCGAGAGAAAGCTATTTTTTCTTTCAACTCTTACAACATCGCTTATGTGATGCCCAAGCATCATAGGCAATTTGCGTGCGTGGTTATGCTTCGATGCTCTTAGTAATGCTAGAGCCAAGCATCGCATAATTGATCATTACCATCACATAAGTGATGCTTACCGTCGCATATGCGACTACCCCGATTTATTTTTTGGGTTTTTTCTCTTGACGCATTGCATAAGCGATGATATCCGCTTTTTTTTTTATCGGGGGTGTCGATACAGCCCCATTATATCTTGTAGTGCTTATTTTCCTTTGAACAACCTCACAACTCATTACTTCTATCATCTCTCTCCTTTTTCTAATTCTCTTTTGCCTCCTCTTGACCTTCTTATCTCATTTTCATTTCTTCTTCTTTCCTTTTTTGGGATTAGTGTACCTTCTCCACATTTCTAGAGTTAAAGACTCCATATAGCTTTTAATCATGCATCAATATATATAGTTTGACATGACTTCCGCATCTATGTTTGCAAGTTGTACAACTTCACGAGGACAAATCCTATGCAGAATGTATGGTCCATGTCCTCTATTTTCCAATTTTTTATTATGTTCCTTTAAGTGTGTATGCTAGAACCAAATCCTCTTCTTGAAACCCTTTGCCTTTGATATGCAGATTATAGTAAGCTTTCTAACTCTTCTTCCCTGCATATATACTGATGATTGCTTGTAGTCTAGATTTTAGTAGATTATTTATCATTGTATGTATAATTCCTTTGTTTTACTTGGTTTCACATTTGGCGCTCCAGGAATCCTATGGGCACAAATACTAGGATCTATTCCTTTAAGCTCCTTGTAATTCTAGTCAAATACATCTCTAAATTCCCTCATAGTTTGTATTAAGGCATCTTCTCCCTCTTGTTGGAGGTTTGAGGTCTACTAAAGCACGCTAACATCATAAGGAAGGAGTTTGGAGCACAAAAGGAAGACAAGAACATAAGGGAAATGGCCACTTTACTATGGACTTGCCTTGTTCACAACCTTGGTCCCTTGAGATCCTTGTTCTTAAGCTTAGTATCTCGAACCTGGTTCTCACCCATGCTAGGTATCTTAAATCCTCAATCTAGTGCTTTCATTGGAAAGCTCATTTCGAGAGCTTTCTAATTGTACCTTACATGTTTAAATCTGACATATGGATTGGAAGATACACTCTAATGTTTGATGGGCTCATCTTTGAAAGCTACACGTGCACCTTCCATCCACCTTGCCCAAGCCTACTACCTAGGCTAACCAATTGTGAGATTTGAACTCAAGATATACTGGCTAGGAGTATGGTGGGCTAACCACTTGCTCCAAAATCCATGGTTGATGATTAGTTCCTAATCCTTCCTCTTAGGGTGTGGTTCAACCACCTCTTGTTTGTCATTTCTTGAGTATAACATACAATCACCACCCCACATAATGGATTATCAACCATGCATGAGCTAGTACATGGGGTCCACCCGTGCAAAATATGTAAAATTGACCACCCATTTCATGATTCACAAAAGAGGAAAGAAACTAACCATGTTAGAATTCATGATTAAAATTGAGTCCAAACTTGCAACCTAATCTTCTCAACCACAAAATGGAGCCCACAAGTTATAACAATGCATTCAAAATGTTTTACATTCCAACCTAGCTAAAATCCTACTTGTTGATGAGATAAATCCACCTAAGCCCTCTATTAACCATCAATGGTCCAATCTGACCCTCATCCAACACTTACTGATCTAATGTGAACCTCAGCCAACACTCGAACATCAGTCAAATGTGACCTTCATCATCCAACACTAATAGTTCTAACTTATGTTACACATCAACCTAAAATATCCTACTTGCAAATGATCCAAAGTCTACCTAAGCAATCTAGTAACCATGAATGGCTGAACGTTACCCTAATCCAACATGCAAGTTGGAAGTCCCACCAAAAGACAACTCATGGTCGATTTCTCCTCAACATGGGATCCTCACAAGCCTGCAATACAATATACAATCATGATAGATAAACATTGGTCATATACTAACAAGATAATGGCTGAAGAATGTAACAATATTATCTAAGTCCCTTAAACATCGTGTTCCTTCTTTGTGGCATCCCTCCCGGTTTGATTGCATATTGAGATTGTTCCTCCTTAAGCTTATTTATCGCTCCTATTTTGTGTTGTGATTAAACTAGCCCTATTATCGTTGAATTCATTAAGGCTTAACAATAGATGCCTATTCTATTCTTAGAAAAAAACAAAGATACAACTGAATCAGTTAAATTCAACCTTCCTCTATTTGTCACTAGATTATCCTACTTATATAATTCATCCACAAAGCTAACAAACACATCAAAGGGAAAGATGGTTAGGTGTTCTCAATCTCTATTCTATACAAGGAAAAATGCCATATTTTGCTTGGCTTTTTAGATAGCTTGCAGAATCAGATACATTGTAACGCGGATTATGGAAGTTCCACAGCGCTTGAAGGTGAGAACAGATGCAAAAAGATCATCTAGCACGTCCATGTCCAAACGGAGTACTCTTGTTGTTCTTATTAGTTAATTTGAAGAGAGAGAGAGAGAGAGAGAGAGAGAGAGGAGTACTCTTGTTGTTCTTATTAGTTAATTTAAAGAAAGAGAGAGAGAGAGAGAGAGAGAGAGAGAGAGAGAGAGAGAGAGAGAGAGAGAGAGAGAGGAGTACTCTTGTTGTTCTTATTAGTTAATTTGAACACAGAGAGAGAGAGAGAGAGAGAGAGAGAGAGGGAGAGAGCCTTTCTCGTATTTCAATAAAGCGGCACAAATGATGAGATTATGGGCATGGTAGAAACGCTTTGGAATGATTTGAAAGAGTTATGCCAGCTGTGGTTTATACCCAGCTTCTGACAGAAGGCAGAATAGCATTATACTCCATCTGTGACGGAGATCATGGCTCTTTTCTCCTTTTTCTGTGGGGCAGGGCAACTGCCGCATTATAACCATTACAAGTTGGAACTTGGCATCTCAGGATGTGTCCCTTATCACTGCGGCAGTAGATAGGAAATATGTTTCTGGCTTCATCCAAAATGAGATTTTCAAGTGGGTAGGAAATATGTACATTCGACCCTTTCCTATTCAAAGAGCGATTCCGAACTAAAGTGAGCTGCCCATTGCCAGGGATACCTAACATTAAAGTAGAGTAGGGTAATTCCACCTATTTTGAAAGGTTCGCTAGCATGGAGAACCCATTTCATTGCAAGGGTTGGATTTTGACTCTACAGCTTTTCTGGATGAAGATAAGATGATAAAAAACAGGAGGAACAGACACTACTTTTGCGCGAATGCATCTTGATGCCGTGAGGTGGGAGAAACCCTGTAAGAATACGGGAACAGGAGATGCATATAAGAATATGTAAGAAGAAACATGTGCATATAGGAAATAAGAAGGTACTCGAATAGATCGAGATATCTGTAGTGGTTGTTAAACTGAAATAACTTCTTCCTTACTACGGTATACCGCAGAAAAAAAAGGCGATGTCCAGGCCATCCACAGTCCACTTCCTTCTCACAAACACGATGCCCACTTAGTACTTGTTTTCTGACGAAAAGGAGAACAAGTAAACGTGTGCTGATGATTGACGGCACTTATCTTTCCTATCATTCCTCTCTGCGCATACTCTGAAAAGTTTCGTAAGGCTGGCAGGTTACCTTCAAATTCTCTTGTGGTAATAATGGAAGCCAGTAATGCGCACTGGCGTGACCATTTCTTCAGATGACGATCGAAAGCATAGAGATGTCTGTTAGAATGGAGTAACAGCACAATCATATTAACCATGTCGTAAACACTCTACTCCGTACTTCATAGAAAAATGAAGGCCAAGAATCCAACAAATGGTGACGCGTCCGTCAAGAAAATAACTGGTGCACAGTATAAAAGGTGAGGACACCACTCGATTGGTTTACATATATATTGTAACAAATTCACGAATAATAGTATAGGATGGGGAGCTTACAACCCCTTCTAATCAATCTTACAAATGTGGCTGCAAGCAATGGAGTGACTTGAACCAGTTGAAGAGCGATATGGCTAAAAAATACATGAAAAATCTGGAAGCAAACAAAACTAATACACACTAAGGAGTGCCTCAATTCAACCAAACTCCAAGTTCAGCTAGTTAAAGTAAGCAATGCTAAGACCTCTCACTACACTAGAGTTAGGCTACTTCCACCGCCAGGGGGCTTCCTAATTCCAGCATAATGTTCTCTTAAAACAGGCTTTTCATCTGCAAAGATATTACTACCAGTTATCTCTTTGCGCTTTGCAGCGCTCAAATGCTTATCTGAAACCGACTTCGGAGAATCATCCTTGAAAATGTCATGTCCTGAGAGCTCAGCTACCTTGTGACTGTTGCGCTTCTTAGCTGAGACTTCATACTCTGATTCATTACCGAAAAACACAAGAGTAGAACCAGCGATCTGCATTTTGTCAGAATCCTTATGAGAATCATCTTTGAATGTATATTGATGGACAAAGATATTCACACTACACTCTGCTATCAAAGTAAATTCATGACGTTCATTTTGCAAAGCGTCTAACCCCTGCTTTGTGGGATAGGGATTCGTGGGATAGGGATCCCATGAATGCTATGCCCTTTCATTTTACTTTCGATTAATTCAAGCTTAGTAGATTTCAATGATCCAACTTCCTTTTAGAAAAAATGTTTTGCATATTGCTTCTTTAACGGAAAACAGCGGCAATAAATTACAAGCTGTCCGTATATCAATGAAAGGGACAAAGACCTAACAACTTCTGATTTATAAACAAGTACATCCATGCATCAAACAACACGAGGGTGCCAGTGATAGAAACAAAAAGACCTACCCTCGATGTATTTAACGCCAGATCTTTGAGTGAGGTCACGATGCCTTCATCACCTTGGTTATGGCAGAACTTTGGAACCACCTCAGGTGGAGGTCCAAAGATGTCACTTCCAACAAGCTCTCTAACCTTAGATGTTGAAGTGGGTTTTCTAGATGTCGTCTCCTCTATGGGTGCCTCCAAGGTTCCACTTAACTCCCGCTGTTTAGCGACCTCTGGTATGGAAGTCGGCTTCCTTGGGGATATCGCCTCCACCTCACCGAACAGAATCTTGCTCACTCCACATGTATGCTTCAAGAAAAATTTGAAAAGAAGGCCATCAACATTGACTTCCCATAACAACTTCCAAATCCTCACAAACAAGACAGCAAAAAATAGTTTTGTTAAATCCAATACAGACCAAACTTTGTGTCATTCACTTTATGCCCACTACAACAATGGATAACTCGCTCGAAACTTAGTGCCGATTGATTTACATAAGCAGTCTTCTTACAGTGGCGTACTACTGTTTAGTGAGTTCAATTTTTAAAGCTTCCCATGCCGGTGCTGATAATTCTGACCCGTGCTTACAAAAACAATTCTGTACAATGTATGGTCCCGCACTGCACCTTATAGACAACGTCCCCAGCATGCAAGTGCAGAAAAACCATTGAAACCAGTAGCTCGCACGTGCTATATCTGGAAACTAAATCAACAATCAGGAAATAGTAAAATTGTCACACTAACCTGAGAACGCACTTTCACCTTATCCATAGAGCAAGGCGTGTTCAGATCGTCACCATCCAGGTTAAATATATCACTTCCATTCATTTCTTTCATTTTCAGCTCGGAGTTGGGCTTTCTGCATAGAAAATTGAAAGATTCTTAGGTGAAGATTGAGAACGGACAATCTGGGCTCATCAAGTCATGTGAATAAACTAACTTCCCAATATTTCGTTCAAATAGGGGCTACTTCAATTTATGTGACCGTCTTAAAGCTTCGGCTGAACTTCCGCTTAAAAAACAAAAGGGGGCTACTTCAATTTATGTGACCCTCTTTTCTCAAGTTATGTTCTTCAGTAGATTGTGAAGCTACTGGACTTTAATTATACATTGGGGCTACTGCCAAAACACCCTGTGCTTTCAGCAGATAAGAAACATTGTGCTTTCAGCAGATAAGAAACATTGTATGGTTCATGCACCTATCTCTATTACCGCAGTGACAGCATCATACATGAGACTTGAATGTTTCATGGAGTATCCTTCAGATTTAGTACATGTAAGAGGTCACATGTTGATGCTTCCTTGGAGGTGGGTGTCGTGTTGAATTCGCAGGGTGCTAGCGTTTTTGTTCTTATTTGAATATAAGGACAAATTGCTGTTCATCTTAGAAAAAGGCCAGGTGATGGAACGGTCCCAAACGATGGACTTCCAGTTCGAGATCATACCTTGTTCCTACACTTCTCGCACCACTGTTGTTGATAGCACGCACCATTCTTTACGGTTCAAAGCCAAGTTTTGCGGAACAGGAGCACTCCACAGAAAAAATCTAGAGTTTTGGTAGGAATCGAATATGAGAGGTAGGAGGTCTTTTTCTGCGAGCTTCGAGCTACTTCGCATCATGCATATGCAGATTCTAAAAGGCGATTTGTTTCAATTACATCCTCAGGGAGACATTGATGTGTGGCATTGCCGTAAATCCACAAAAGAAAAACAAAAGGATACACATTTATTTAAGACATCATCTTCTAGCTTGAGGCTTTCACGTTCAATCTAGTATGCGGAGACCTGAATCACCTCAGAAACAAACAGCGGAAACAAAGTTACCTACTTGTGTAGACCCTGTGAACCATATTTAAGACTAAAATTCTTAGATGGTAGGCAACACTACCCTTTATCATAGATCTCTCGATGGGTGCATTGCGTCTGATCCACCCTTCGCACTGTTGAAGTGCAGGGTAAGATAGTAACTGGCTATTTTTTAATCTCCTAGTTATCCCTTTCATTTTCCAGAAAAGAAAGAGTTTACCTTATAATAGAAACACCGAGTACAAGAGTCGACGTTGAATCCTTGTAGGGCCAAGTTTAAAGCTTGTTAATAAAATCGGGGACGTTCCTTACCAAAATGAATGAATGAACGTTTGAATGTATGAACACATTATCTCTTTACTGGAGACACCATGTCTCCGCACTCTCTTTACTGGAGATACGTACATGTCATCCAATACAACATACAAGTTAACGGGAAAAGTTCTATCCTGATCGAGGCAAAGCCTTCGGAAATTCAGGCCTAGTCTAAGCAACGCCATGCTGAACCCAGAGAGAGGCAGTGGAGGTGGCATAACTAAGAGAAAGAAGGATAAACAAAAACCTGGTCGACGAATGAATTACAATACGCCATACTGGATTAAACTTGGGAAGCTGCAGCGCGGATATCCCATATGCAGAAAAGGTTGGTGTGTTGAAGAACGCATGAGCAAGGCAAAAGTCTTAGCAATCCAGTTAGCTTACAAAAACAACTCCATGCTGGACCTAGAGAAAGGCAGTACAGGTGCCATAACTAGGACTGAATAGGGAGAAACAAAACCCTAGTTTAGCAGATCGCAGTACGCGATACCGAAATAGGATTTGTAGGTTGCAAGCGCGGATATCTCATATGGAGTGAAGGACGTTGATGTGCTTCAGTGTCATCTTCCAGTTGAAATTGCCGGGAGACACTGATTATATTTCAAGTTCCAAATGCATTACTCAGTTTTTACAATAAACTAGAATACCTCTCCATTTTTCCATCTATCAGTATTGGTCTGTGACTCGGGACATCAACAAATGATCAATATACCAGATGAAAAATAGGAACTGTATCGCAAATGATCGAATTACGCATTTTCTCGGGGGATTCTGCGTGATGTACGTATTCAATGCTTTTTACGTTATAAAAGATTGCAATTAAGCACTTCGGTCTCCTATTGTCTACTTAATTACAAAGACAGACTCCGGTAAAAAAGTTTAGATGTTGCAAAAGAATATAACATGCCGCTGTGAAAGTATTAGGAAAACACTTACTTCCTTTGCAATGCATCAGCTTCTTCTGGTGTTAGCGCTGCCCCCATCAAAATGGATCCGACTCCAGTGAGCTGCACATGGAAGTTGCATGTACATATGGATGAGACTCTCTTCATTAGTTCGTTATAAGTTTTAATCGAAACTCGCATAGCTTGATGAAATCGACGCCGGCATGAAATCCAAGTTTGACGGCCTACATCTTCTTAAATACGATCCCTATTTGTATTCTTTATTCTCTATGCCGTCGTTAATGGACTTAGTGCAGAATAGCTACAAGTTGCATGTAGATGATCACATATGAGCATTGAGTTCTAACGAAATTGTATGAAAGTACTTTTGGGATTGCAGAATGCGACGAAGAAAGCGCATGTGGTTGCAAAAGATAAATGAGATGAGTAAAGATGAACCTGAGGTCGCACGGGAATATGAGCAGGCGGCGTGGGAGGCTCATCTGGCCATGAAAGTATCTCAAATGTCGAAGCTCTCTTGACAGGTGCAGAGGCTGGCATCTCTCTCTCTCTCTCTCTCTCTCTCTCTCTCTCTCTCTCTCTCTCTCTCTCTATAGTCGCAGCGTACGCACACCAATCTCCTACTCGCACACGATAGATGGTAATATAAACCTGCAGCTTCTCATCAGCGACCTTCACGGTCAAGAAATCGGGATGTCCTCAGGGGAAAATGCTGGAGGAGGAGAGAAAGACGCGCATCTGTTGAGAACAAGAATATACAGAAACAGCTATGGGGAAACAACACTGCGACTGAAAGAAAAGGAGCCTCGCTTCAAAGATACACCAATGAGTTGGAAAAACTGAAAGGCTCAGTGCACTGCAATGCGAGTTGTTCCAAACATAGAGATAAGAAAAGCAGTTGTCTCCAGCAATGCGAGCTCTTCAGACTGATGAAAACGCACAAGCTCTCTCTCTCTCTCTCTCTCTCTCTCTCTCTCTCTCTCTCCATTCGGCACTTCAGATTATGTAATAAGGCTCTTATAGTTGTATTTTAGAATCTCGTCATGTAACTATTTTGCTCTCTTAACGCACAGCTCACACTCTTTCTCTCTCTCTCTCTGTCTGTCTCTAACAAATTATCTCTCTCTAACAAACTATTTAGAAATTCATGAACGCAGGCTTTTTCCCCATCATTTTTCATTCTTGTGAATGCAGATGCATAAATGATTCTCGGACGTCCATGAATTTGATGATCCTTCATAGAGATGGTCTCTTACGTCAAATACTTTTCTTATCATGTTTATGCTTATTTTTGTTTGTATACGATTGTATTTAAAAATGTTTTCAAGTAGCTATTTTGCATACTCTTTCACTAGAATTTATTCCGCATAATATGATGTATTTTGTGAAGTAAATACTAAAGAAGTACTCATTCGACTGCCCTTGTTACACACACAAAAATAATAGGCTATTTAGCTTATTGATGTGTATCATATATGAAACCCCATCTTCATTATCATTTCCCCACTAAAATAGATAGTCCCTAGAATGAATTAGTATGGATATGTGTCCATCATATATACTCACTCTATTATCTTACAATAGATCTTTAGCATAACTCCTCATTTAGGAACCTTGACCATCTTATCTATGTCCCACACACAAAATAATGGTCAATTTAGCCTATGCCTAACATTCCTCTTCCTCCTTACAAAGAGCATGGTCCTCAATTTGCAATGAGGAAAATATTTGTGAGCTAGAGCTTCTCATTCCCAAGCAACATATGATATAAAATAGCAATCCTTTCTAGGGTACTCGATAATCCTACATAAGATGATCTCTCAATCGTTTTTTCTATCACTTATCTAGAAATCGATACAGATTCTCATGTTCCTTCAAAGAAAATTTTTCTTTTATTATTTCCTCCCTATAAATATATTTCCTAAGCTTACAAACATGGAGCATTGAATGTATTCTATAATTTAGAGGCATCCTTAATGACTATGCAAGATCATTGAGCTTCTTACCTATCTTCCAAGGTCCAAAATAGCATGATGAAAGAATGGTGCTGTTTCTTATAGACAAAGAAATCTAATTAATATGTAAGTAAAAAATAAGCATATCTCCTCTATTAAAGATTCTAGGAGACCTTTTTTGTTGGAGTTTGAGGTCTATGGAAGCACGTGAACAACACTAGGAAGAAATGAGCAAGACAAGTACACTGTTCTCAGTGAGAATGGCAGAGATGAAGAACAAAAATAATCAATGATAAGATGTATTATATAACAATGTTGTACATGATCATTGGAATGAGGCTTGTCACTACAACATATGAGGGGCATACCGATGCCGCTTATACTGACGGTCACTCGCAACGCCGCTATAAACGTTGAAAATGCTGACTTAAAGATACCGATGGTCAATTGACTGTCAGTATGACCGTTTAAAATGGATCGTCAGTGTGCTCCGTAGCCGTTGGTATAAGCGTCAGTAATTTATTGGAAGTTACCGATGCCCATACTGACGTCCATACCAGAGTTTTAAACATATCGAGAACCCGAGAAACTTCACTTTTTTGCACGTGTTTGAGTACTATTTGTCTTTTGTCAAACTTGCGCGCACGAAGCGAATTACGAACTGCATTGTCTTGTGCACACACACACACACAAATCTCTCTCTCTACACACACACACACTCTCTCCCTTGGTTTAGATATGAGATCTTGGTAAGTGGTGCACATACTGTTAGCCTTTGTCTTTCTCTATGCTTTAGGTCTTATAATTTCTCTTCTCTTTGATTTTGCAGAAGTTCTTTGGCGTCGATTGTTTTGGATTCGACGATAGACGACATACATTACGCTTTGACGACAACAATCCAAAAGAGGGACATACTTGTAAGTGATTGTTTTATTGTCTATTGATAGAGAGAGAAAGAGAGGGAGAAAGAGAGAGAGAGAGAGAGATGAGAGAGAGGGAGAGAGAGAGAGAGAGAGAGAGATAAAGAATGATGAAAAGAAAGGAAGATAGAGATAGGAAAATAGAGCATACACACACACACATACATATACACACAGACATCTACACATTTACACATGCATACATACACACACATACACATATACACACATGCATACATACAGATAGGAAAATAGAGCATACATACACACACACATACACACACACATCTACACATTTACACATGCATACATACACACATACATGTACACACATGCATGCTTACATACACACACATATACACACATGCATGCTTACATACACACATATACACACATGCATGCATACACACACATACAAATATACATACATGCATACATACACACACATGCATACACACATACATACACACACATATATACACATATGCATACATAAACATACACACACACATACACACATACATGCACACACATACATACACACATATACACACATGCATGCATACATACACACACATACACATATACACACATGCATGCATACATACACACACATACACATATACACACATGCATACATACACATAGCAAAATAGAGCATACATACACACACACACACACACACATACACACACACATCTACACATTTACACATGCATACATACACACATACATGTACACATGCATGCTTACATACACACACATATAAACACCTGCATGCTTACATACACACACATATACACACATGCATGCATACTCACACATGCATGCATACACACACATACATACACATATACACACATGCATCCATACATACACACACATACACATATACACACATGCATGCATACATACACACACATACACATATACACACATGCATACATACACACACACATGTACACACATGCATACATACACACACACATGCATACACACATACATACACACACATATATACACATATGCATACATACACGTACACACACATATACACACACATAAGCTAGTGTTTTAATTAAATATATATAATTAAATATATAAAATTTTGATTTTGAAGTTTTTTTTTACATCAAATAGATAAAAACAAGATTAGGATTTTTACGCTATTTACACATACATAGACATACACATATAATACATATATACATGTATATACACCTGCGCACAAAAATATACATATTTTAGGTCTAGATATTTAAGATTAGGGTTTTAGGGTTTAGGCATACATATAACTCAATTACATTTATATTAAGAAAAAATATAGAAAAAAATAAGAAAAAAATCTGAATATATAAATAAACATATATATAAAGTAGGATTAGGGTTTTAGGATTAGGGGTTTAGATTTTTATAGGTGTTTAAGTATTTAGGTTTTAGTATTTTAGGTTTATGTCTAAGTCTTTCTGATTAGGGTTTTAGGGTTTTAACACCTACATAACATATATGCACACATACACATACACATATAATACATATATAAAAAGTACTAGTGTTTTAGATAATTTAATTAAATATATATAATTAAATATATAAAAATAGAATTAATTAAGAAAAAATCTAAATATATAAATAAATATATATATAAAATAGGGTTTTAGATTTTAGGATTAGGATTAGGGTTTTAGGTTTTTAGAATTAGGATTAGGGTTTTAGGATTAGGAAAAAATCTAAATATATAAATAAATATATGTATAAAATAGGATAATTATATAGATAAATAAATATAAAAAGTACTAGTGTTTTAAATAATTTAATTAAATATATAGAATTAAATATATAGAATTAAATATATAGAATTAAATATATAAAAATAGGATTAATTAAGAAAAAATCTGAATATATAAATAAATATATATAAAAAATAGGGTTTTAGGTTTTTAGGATTAAGATTAGGGTTTTAGGTTTTTAGGATTAGGATTAGGGTTTTAAGGTTTTAGGGTTTAAGAAAAAAATCTGAATAAATAAATAAATATATATATATATATATAAAATAGGATAATTATATAGATAAATAAATATAAAAAGTATTAGTGTTTTAAATAATTTAATTAAATATATATAATTAAATATATATAATTGAATATATGAAAATAAGATTAATTAAGAAAAAATCTGAATATATAAATAAATATATATATAAAATACGGTTTTTGGTTTTTAGGATTAGGATTAGGGTTTTAGGATTAGGGTTTTAGGATTAGGGTTTTAGGTTTTTAGGATTAGGATTAGGGTTTTAGGGTTTTATGGTTTAAGGAAAAATTTTGAATAAATAAATAAATATATATATAAAATATGATAATTATATAGATAAATAAATATAAAAAGTATTAGTGTTTTAAATAATTTAATTAAATATATATAATTAAATATATATAATTAAATATATATAATTAAATATATAAAAATAGGACTAATTAAGAAAAAATCTGAATATATAAATAAATATATATATAAAATAGGGTTTTAGGTTTTTAGGATTAGGATTAGGGTTTTAGGTTTTTGGGATTAGGATTATGGTTTTAGGATTTAAGGAAAAAATTTGAATAAATAAATAAATATATATATAATATAGGATAATTATATAGATAAATAAATATAAAAAGTATTAGTGTTTTAAATAATTTAATTAAATATATATAAGTATTTAGGTTTTAGGTTTTTTTAGGTGTTTAAGTATTTAGGTTTTAGTATTTCAGGTTTAAGCCTTTAGGAGTAAGATTTTTAGGTTTAATAAAAAAACAAATGATCTAAAATATCCATATTGTAGCAGATGGCTTCTTTGGATCTGGAGGAGATAATGGCATGTCCTTGCACTTAGTGCAAGTATCAAATTTACCGAAAATGACGGATTTGTACTGCACATGTTAGAGAGTATGGATCCTTTGATAGGAGTCGACTAGAAAACGTACGCTACCATTCGCATGGTCCCTCAGGTGAGCAGATGGACCCAAACGACATTGCACCGGTAACCTCTCGTGGACAAAAGAGAACAAAGAAGGACTTAGACGTACAAGCAATTACTAATAATATTACACAGAATGAACATATGGAAGAGATACTCGAAGCATTTTATGAGATGGACTAAGATCATGATGGTGGAGAAGATGTCGAGAGTTTCATGGACACAACAGAATTTCCACGATCAGAAGTTGATGAAGAATATGAAAACATGCGAAGACTAGCTCGTTTACCACTTTACAATGGAGCAAAGATATCTGTACTACATGCGTCACTCGCGATGCTCAATCTGCAATCCATTTATGGATGGTCAAATAGTAGTGTCACTAAATTGTTCAGGTAAGTGGAGAACAAATTGGCTTTCATTGTTGTATCAAAATAACGTTATTTACTAATATCGTTTTAATTGCTTATTGCAAGCTTTTTAAAGATCAATTTTTGCCAGAGGCCGATGACATGCCTCCAACACATGGAGATGCAAAAAAACTTTTACAGTCCATTGGAATGGATTATACTAAAATTCATGCTTGTCCGAATGATTGCATTCTCTTTTGGAATGAATATGAGCATCTCCACATATGTCCAAAGTATGGAGCAAATAGATTTAGAGAAGACCTTATAGGCAAAGCAATCCCCGCAAAGATTCTTCGCCACTTTCCTATCATTCCACGAATTAAGAACATGTTTAGATGCAAATCTATAGCTGAGTTAATGTCATGGCATATAAAGAGCAGGTCTACAGATGGTGTAATGCGAGTGCCTACCGACTCTGATGCTTGGAAGCACATAGATAGTAAGTGGCCAGAGTTTGCTAGTGAGCCTTGGTCCATACGTCTAGGCTTAGCTATGGATGGAGTGAATCCATTTGGTTTACGCAGTTCTTCATGGAGCGCATGGCCTGTATGTTTGGTGAATTATAACATCCCACCATGGCTGGCCACAAAGAAAGTTCATTTATTATTAGCTCTTATTGTACCAGGTAAGTATAAGGTAAAAAACATGTATATCTTGCACCACTTGTGGAAGAACTGCACATTTTATGGGATGGGATTACTGTGTGTGACATGTCTCAACCTATAAGAAAACGAGACGTGCGAGTGCAAGGCATACTTATGTGGATGATGCATGTTTGGCCTGGTTATGGTGAATGTTCAGGTTTATCGATTTCGGGTTACCATGCTTGTCCCTTATGCGGACCACGACTCGAAGCCCAAAGCACTACGTAAAATTGTCTATGAAGGACACCATAGATATTTGCCTGATGGACATGTTTTACGTGAAGGACAAATTGGTTGACAAGCGCAACGCTAAATGAAAGCTAGCGATTGGAAACAACTGTGGGATTCAGAAAATTCAGTCACTGGCATGAAGCGGTTGTCTTTTTTTCATGAACTCCCTTATTGGAGTGAATTGTTGATCAATCATTTGGTAGACCCGATGCATATTTTTAAGAATGTGGGAGAGATTCTTTGGAAAACTTTGATCGGAAAGAAAGAAAGCAAAGCACAAAGAGATGACTTAGAAGAGCGAGGTCATATGGGAGAGTTGTGGGCAATTATTAAGCCCAACGGAACAGTATCGTTACCAAGAGCTCCTTGGGTGCTTCACAGAATGGAAGAGCAACAAGTGAAGAAAACAATTTCACAGTTTTGGACACCTACTGGATGCATGAGGTGTCTAAAGACTGCTTTCACATGAAATGACGATCTTGGAGGGCTCAAGTCTCATAATTGGCACAAGTTTTTACAGTTTGTGCTCCATGTAGCCCTAAAAGATTGTCTTTCGGAGGATGTACAAAGAACCATTTATAAAATTAGTTCTTTAGTATGGTGGATCTCTTCTAAAGAGATAAATAAAGATAGCATAGAGAGTGCGAAACTCAATGCTATCGAGGCTGTTTGTATGGTAGAGAAATACTTTCCCACAAGTATTCTCACTATTCAACTTCATTTACTGGTTCCTATGGTAGATGAAGTTGCAATAGCAAGAACTGTCCATAGTCGATGGATGTTCTTCTTAGAGCACTTTATGAAGACATTAAAAGGGTTTGTTCGACAGAGAGCACGTTCAGAGGGTAGCATGGCAGAGGGATGGCTTGTACAAGAGTGTCTTGTATTTATAACTGAGTTTCTATGTATGTCGGATCCCGAAATGCCTTATGGAGCGATGATGAAGATGTTCATCTCGTAGGCGATGAACCACATTGGGTAAAGGATTGCAAAGGAAAATGGATGCAGCTTTCAGAGAGAAGGCAATGAAGTTTTGCATAGTTAACTCTGAGCCTATGCAGAAGTGGTTAGAAAGGTATGAGCTTGCCAAGGAAACCAATGCAAAGGAAAGAGCTCAGTTTCGAAAGAATCGTTCCACTCGATTTTTGCCTCTTCCAGAAAGTCTTCGACCTCTTCCACCTTTTCCAACGAGCAGATGGCTAGATATAGCGGTTTCTCAAGCAAACGCAGTGGGTGAAGATATCTCTGAAGAAGAAGAAGAACTCGCAAAGGGGTGTGATTTGGAGTATACTAAATACGGTGCACTATGGTCTCATGGATGACACTTTCGGATCGCACAAATCGATAAAAATAGGTCTACTTTTGATAGTGGGGTGATGGTGAACTTTTTGCAAAAAAGTAGAGCGAGTGCAAGAGATGATAATGCTCAAGAAGACCAGCTAGATTATTGTGGTGTGATTCAAGATATCTTGAAACTATCTTTTAGGAAGTTTGATTATTTTGTTTTTGATGTGAAATGGTTCAAAGTAGTTACCTATGGAAGAAACGCAACAGTGAGGCGGGATAAAAGCGGTTTGCTTCAAGTCGACTCCACAAAATTATGGACGGATGAAAGGGATACATGGGTACTTCCAGAACATTGTGAGCAAGTTGTTTTTATACCAGATTCAAAAGAACCAGAGTGGCTATTTGTTTTACAAGTCATCCCACGTAGTAGAAAAAATTATGAGAATATAGATGTACAAGATAGTCCATCTGTAGTGGACTCAGAGATTCATTCGATAGTCGAGGAGGAAGAGATCATTGTTCGAGAAGAAGAGGTCATTGAAGAAGAGGTCATTGTTCGAGAAGACAAAGCAATAGATGATGATCAGGAAGAGACCAGCATAGCAAGCAATTTAGAAGCCATCAATATAGAGATAGATATTCTTGGTGCATCGGATCTTCAAGAGGATGCTAGATTAGAGGATTTTTTAATAAAGCACTTGTACGCACTAATTTTTGTTTTTTTTTTTTCTGTTTATTCGCTATATTACCTTTATTATCACATACTAATTATTTGAGTTCTTTTGTTACAGAGCACAATGGGAGATAGTCCTCCAGTCACTCCTCATTCCATGACAGAGGAGTAGTTTTTAGAGTTTATCTCTCAGGTACCTCCTGCGTATATGGCTGGTGCATCACAGTATTGGATCGCTCGTGGTAGCACTCCTCCTGGCCTCACTCCTGGCGGACTCACGTCTGCCGGCCTCACTCCTGCCGGCCTTACTCTTGCCGGCCTCACTCCCGCCGGTGTCACTCCTGCCGGTATCACTCCTGCCGGTGTCACTCCTGCGGGTGGTGCTACTCCCGTAGGAGGTATGTCTCCTAGCTTTGTGACTCCACCACGACATCTTTTCAGCCATCTCCTATTGCGTCTAGTAGTAGACATGTGTGTTCGATGCCTCAGTGCGATACAGGTTCTGGCCCGTCTCCTAGATCGAGGTCACTCTCTGGACGAGGAGGTTCCAGGAGTGGATCTATAGGTAGGTCTGGAGGAGGCGGCTGTTGTGGAGGTAGTGCGATAGACGTTGTCTCGCCTGCCTCTACTCCTAGGACGAGTACCTCAGATGTAGGTATGCCACGCAGTACACCACGTGGAACACCACGTACACCTTGGGGTGCTCATGACCATGATGACTCCAAGGTGTATAGTATCTGAGATGGAGCTCTGGTGATGGATGCGGCTGGCAAAGCAATGCGTGCACGTATACGACAGCTTTGATCCATACAGTTTGGACACTCCATCATGCTGAAATGGAGTGAACATGATAAAGATCAGAATAATTATATCACACAAACGATTTATCAGGAGTTTTGACCAGCCGATGGATAGTCTCTTGTTAGTTCAGAGTGGATTCTACACACCGCATGTGAGGTTATGTCCCATCGACAATCAGAGGCTCGTGATGCTTTGAGAGCAGGCTTACCAAAGCCTGTATGATTAGATGCTGAGGAGTGGGATCTGATTCGCGACGAGCAGCAGCAAACTCTTGACCGATATCACCAACTGCGAGATGCAACAGCCACACGTTTAGATAGGGTTGGACCGTCACATTTGGGCAGCGACGGATATGACACGATGCGTCATGAGTTTGTAAGTACCATTTCATTTATTGGATTTATTTGTGTTAAGTTTCTCATGTATGTTCCTCTAATGTTTTGTATATTTGTTGCAGGAGCTGACAATGGGTTGTCCTCCAACATTAACAGAAGAGTCTTACGGATATCAACACGGATTGACTGCACTATTGAAGGACTTGGAGGGATGCGGTGCGATCGTTTCATGGGAGCATTTGCGATGAGGTGATTAATTTATAAACTTGGTTTTTACTTGTTGTTTGTAATTTTATGTGAATTTTTCTCATTCCATTAATGTTCTTTGTTGCAGGACTGTTAATATGGAACGTTCTTTGCATGTGTATGGCAGTGGCACATCAAAATTTTGTATTTGATTTTTATATGGCAATGCATTGCTTTGCCACATTTTGTAAAAGCGTCATATATGACAGTGGTTTGCCACACTCTTGTACATGCTTCATTTATGAAATATATCACTTTTTTTGTACATGGTTCATGGTTCATTTTGATTATCTCTTTTGTGTCCAATAATATTCTGTTTTATGAAATCATATTTCGATTGACATTCGAGTACACATCACATGTACTCAGTTTTTTTTGGGCAGAGTGTATTGTCTTTTGTTAAGCAAAATCATGGTAATGTTGTTGTAGCAAAAGACAACACACTCTGCCCAAAAAAAATTTTGCAGATATGGTCGTCGGTATAAGCGATGGTACTCCCAGTAATATCAGAATAAGCATCGGTACACCCAACGGGCACCGCTATACGCGACAGTGCACCCAGAAGAGGTATCGGTATGGGCGTCGATATCTTCGATGCTTATACCGACGCCCATACCGATGCTTATATCGACGCCCATACCGGCGCTATAGTACCAATGTGCATACCGACAGATACACCGATGTCACGGCAAAAATAGCCCCGTTCATTTCCCTCGGTAAAAACCTCGGTATACGGCCGATCTGTTGTAGTGTGTGTTACTTACCTCTGAAAATAGTTGGAGAGTGAGCACATGAATGAAGGTGATTCTATGGACAGTTTTTTGACAGAGATCAAGGATTTGAAGGAATAATTGATTTCTGCTGATGAAGTCCTTCCTGACAGTTCACTTGTGCAGACTATTCTGAATGGTCTTCCTGACTATGAGAGTTTTGCTTCTACTCTTCGTTTGATTATGAAAGGCAATTGAAATGCCTTAACATTTAAAGAGTTGGTTTCTATTCTATTGGAGGAAGATCAATCTAGGTAGAACAGGTCTATTATGGGTGTTGTAGATCAAGCTTTCTTGGCTAGTGAGAAGGGCAAAGGAAAATGGAGCTCTTCAACTAGTAAGCAGAAATCTACAATTGTTGCACATTCGAAGAAGGAAGACAAAGATGAGAAGAAATCAGAAAAGCGGAAATTGTTTTGTAAATACTATAAAGCAAATGATCATGTCATTAAGAGCTGTCCAAAACTAGCTACTAAAGAGGAAAAGAAGAAAGAGACCGGAATGGTTGTTGCAGAGGCCTCTACACCAAAAATAGAGTCTACTAATCTTGTGCAAGAAGAAGAATGGGTGTTTACTACTGTTTGTAGTTTTGACCCATCTTCTCATGAGCAGTGCATGTTTGCAGTAGACTCAGATGTTTGGGCTATGATAGTGGGGCGACTAAACATATTACCTCGCAATGCAATTTATTCTCTTCACTCGAGCCTGCCCCTACAGGGAATACTATTACATGCACAAACAACTCCTCTTATCCTGTTATGGGAGTTGGTAAGATCATTCTGACTACTAATGATGGTAGTTCTTTCACCTTATCAGATGCTTTATTTGTGCTAGGGATAAACAAGAATATGTTATTAGTTTTGACCTTATCCAAGATTGGTTTGGTTGTGAAATTTGTTGATAATATATGTATAGTTCATGATCTGTCAAATAGCAATGTGATTATTACTTCTGGCATTTTATCTCATGGGCTATATAAGCTCATAGATTATGAAAAAACTGTGAATGATTCAGCATGTGTATGACATGATTCTTAGGTGATCTTAGATGCAAAGCTTTGTCATGCACGCTTTGGTCATTTGAATTTTGCTAGTTTGCTATGCCTATAAAAATTTGAAATGGTGTGCTCTTTGTCCAAACTTGAGGCACCTAGTAAACATGTATGTGAAGGCTGTATTTTGGGCAAAATGCAGCGTTCCTCCTTTCCAAAAGATGGTTCAGTTCGGGCTACTCAGAAATTGCAGCTTGCACATAGTGATGTCTATGGTCCTATGCATCGTGACTTTCATTGTTGATTTTTCCAGGCATGCATGGGTATGTCCACTCAAAGCAAAGTCCGAAGTGTTTATGTGCTTCAAATAGTCACCTCTGTCATATAGTACTCATTCAGGGTCTCATAGTGCCTCTTTTGCATTAGATTGTTATGCTATGGCTGTCGCTAGTCTTTGTGATAAGATTGAACCTATTTTGTTTGATGAAGCACAAAATTCTAAACATTGGATGGTTGCAATGCAATCTGAATATGATGCTATCATGAAAAATGGTGCCTAGTCTTTATGTGACTTGCCTCCTGGCAAGAAGGCCATTGGCACTAAGTGGGTATGCAAGTCAAAGCATAAACGTGATGGAACAATTGACAGGTATAAGGCTAGGCTTGTTGCAAAGGGTTATGCACAGGAAAGAGGCATTGATTTTGATGAAACCTTTTGTTGGGGGATTTTTGTACAAAAGGGATTTGAGTGTTTGTAGGAGAAAAGGAAAAGACAAGAAGAAAGATACACACTGGAAGCCTATGTCGATTGATTATAAGAAGACAAATACATGAAGTGTTTCAACGGCGATGCACCATAGTGCGCTCTCCTTCTCGAGAGCTCCACGACGATATGCACACGAATAATAGTATAGGATGGGGAGCTTACAACCCCTTCTAATCAATCTTACAAATGTGGCTGCAAGCAATGGAGTGACTTGAACCAGTTGAAGAGCGATATGGCTAAAAAATACATGAAAAATCTGGAAGCAAACAAAACTAATACACACTAAGGAGTGCCTCAATTCAACCAAACTCCAAGTTCAGCTAGTTAAAGTAAGCAATGCTAAGACCTCTCACTACACTAGAGTTAGGCTACTTCCACCGCCAGGGGGCTTCCTAATTCCAGCATAATGTTCTCTTAAAACAGGCTTTTCATCTGCAAAGATATTACTACCAGTTATCTCTTTGCGCTTTGCAGCGCTCAAATGCTTATCTGAAACCGACTTCGGAGAATCATCCTTGAAAATGTCATGTCCTGAGAGCTCAGCTACCTTGTGACTGTTGCGCTTCTTAGCTGAGACTTCATACTCTGATTCATTACCGAAAAACACAAGAGTAGAACCAGCGATCTGCATTTTGTCAGAATCCTTATGAGAATCATCTTTGAATGTATATTGATGGACAAAGATATTCACACTACACTCTGCTATCAAAGTAAATTCATGACGTTCATTTTGCAAAGCGTCTAACCCCTGCTTTGTGGGATAGGGATTCGTGGGATAGGGATCCCATGAATGCTATGCCCTTTCATTGTACTTTCGATTAATTCAAGCTTAGTAGATTTCAATGATCCAACTTCCTTTTAGAAAAAATGTTTTGCATATTGCTTCTTTAACGGAAAACAGCGGCAATAAATTACAAGCTGTCCGTATATCAATGAAAGGGACAAAGACCTAACAACTTCTGATTTATAAACAAGTACATCCATGCATCAAACAACACGAGGGTGCCAGTGATAGAAACAAAAAGACCTACCCTCGATGTATTTAACGCCAGATCTTTGAGTGAGGTCACGATGCCTTCATCACCTTGGTTATGGCAGAACTTTGGAACCACCTCAGGTGGAGGTCCAAAGATGTCACTTCCAACAAGCTCTCTAACCTTAGATGTTGAAGTGGGTTTTCTAGATGTCGTCTCCTCTATGGGTGCCTCCAAGGTTCCACTTAACTCCCGCTGTTTAGCGACCTCTGGTATGGAAGTCGGCTTCCTTGGGGATATCGCCTCCACCTCACCGAACAGAATCTTGCTCACTCCACATGTATGCTTCAAGAAAAATTTGAAAAGAAGGCCATCAACATTGACTTCCCATAACAACTTCCAAATCCTCACAAACAAGACAGCAAAAAATAGTTTTGTTAAATCCAATACAGACCAAACTTTGTGTCATTCACTTTATGCCCACTACAACAATGGATAACTCGCTCGAAACTTAGTGCCGATTGATTTACATAAGCAGTCTTCTTACAGTGGCGTACTACTGTTTAGTGAGTTCAATTTTTAAAGCTTCCCATGCCGGTGCTGATAATTCTGACCCGTGCTTACAAAAACAATTCTGTACAATGTATGGTCCCGCACTGCACCTTATAGACAACGTCCCCAGCATGCAAGTGCAGAAAAACCATTGAAACCAGTAGCTCGCACGTGCTATATCTGGAAACTAAATCAACAATCAGGAAATAGTAAAATTGTCACACTAACCTGAGAACGCACTTTCACCTTATCCATAGAGCAAGGCGTGTTCAGATCGTCACCATCCAGGTTAAATATATCACTTCCATTCATTTCTTTCATTTTCAGCTCGGAGTTGGGCTTTCTGCATAGAAAATTGAAAGATTCTTAGGTGAAGATTGAGAACGGACAATCTGGGCTCATCAAGTCATGTGAATAAACTAACTTCCCAATATTTCGTTCAAATAGGGGCTACTTCAATTTATGTGACCGTCTTAAAGCTTCGGCTGAACTTCCGCTTAAAAAACAAAAGGGGGCTACTTCAATTTATGTGACCCTCTTTTCTCAAGTTATGTTCTTCAGTAGATTGTGAAGCTACTGGACTTTAATTATACATTGGGGCTACTGCCAAAACACCCTGTGCTTTCAGCAGATAAGAAACATTGTGCTTTCAGCAGATAAGAAACATTGTATGGTTCATGCACCTATCTCTATTACCGCAGTGACAGCATCATACATGAGACTTGAATGTTTCATGGAGTATCCTTCAGATTTAGTACATGTAAGAGGTCACATGTTGATGCTTCCTTGGAGGTGGGTGTCGTGTTGAATTCGCAGGGTGCTAGCGTTTTTGTTCTTATTTGAATATAAGGACAAATTGCTGTTCATCTTAGAAAAAGGCCAGGTGATGGAACGGTCCCAAACGATGGACTTCCAGTTCGAGATCATACCTTGTTCCTACACTTCTCGCACCACTGTTGTTGATAGCACGCACCATTCTTTACGGTTCAAAGCCAAGTTTTGCGGAACAGGAGCACTCCACAGAAAAAATCTAGAGTTTTGGTAGGAATCGAATATGAGAGGTAGGAGGTCTTTTTCTGCGAGCTTCGAGCTACTTCGCATCATGCATATGCAGATTCTAAAAGGCGATTTGTTTCAATTACATCCTCAGGGAGACATTGATGTGTGGCATTGCCGTAAATCCACAAAAGAAAAACAAAAGGATACACATTTATTTAAGACATCATCTTCTAGCTTGAGGCTTTCACGTTCAATCTAGTATGCGGAGACCTGAATCACCTCAGAAACAAACAGCGGAAACAAAGTTACCTACTTGTGTAGACCCTGTGAACCATATTTAAGACTAAAATTCTTAGATGGTAGGCAACACTACCCTTTATCATAGATCTCTCGATGGGTGCATTGCGTCTGATCCACCCTTCGCACTGTTGAAGTGCAGGGTAAGATAGTAACTGGCTATTTTTTAATCTCCTAGTTATCCCTTTCATTTTCCAGAAAAGAAAGAGTTTACCTTATAATAGAAACACCGAGTACAAGAGTCGACGTTGAATCCTTGTAGGGCCAAGTTTAAAGCTTGTTAATAAAATCGGGGACGTTCCTTACCAAAATGAATGAATGAACGTTTGAATGTATGAACACATTATCTCTTTACTGGAGACACCATGTCTCCGCACTCTCTTTACTGGAGATACGTACATGTCATCCAATACAACATACAAGTTAACGGGAAAAGTTCTATCCTGATCGAGGCAAAGCCTTCGGAAATTCAGGCCTAGTCTAAGCAACGCCATGCTGAACCCAGAGAGAGGCAGTGGAGGTGGCATAACTAAGAGAAAGAAGGATAAACAAAAACCTGGTCGACGAATGAATTACAATACGCCATACTGGATTAAACTTGGGAAGCTGCAGCGCGGATATCCCATATGCAGAAAAGGTTGGTGTGTTGAAGAACGCATGAGCAAGGCAAAAGTCTTAGCAATCCAGTTAGCTTACAAAAACAACTCCATGCTGGACCTAGAGAAAGGCAGTACAGGTGCCATAACTAGGACTGAATAGGGAGAAACAAAACCCTAGTTTAGCAGATCGCAGTACGCGATACCGAAATAGGATTTGTAGGTTGCAAGCGCGGATATCTCATATGGAGTGAAGGACGTTGATGTGCTTCAGTGTCATCTTCCAGTTGAAATTGCCGGGAGACACTGATTATATTTCAAGTTCCAAATGCATTACTCAGTTTTTACAATAAACTAGAATACCTCTCCATTTTTCCATCTATCAGTATTGGTCTGTGACTCGGGACATCAACAAATGATCAATATACCAGATGAAAAATAGGAACTGTATCGCAAATGATCGAATTACGCATTTTCTCGGGGGATTCTGCGTGATGTACGTATTCAATGCTTTTTACGTTATAAAAGATTGCAATTAAGCACTTCGGTCTCCTATTGTCTACTTAATTACAAAGACAGACTCCGGTAAAAAAGTTTAGATGTTGCAAAAGAATATAACATGCCGCTGTGAAAGTATTAGGAAAACACTTACTTCCTTTGCAATGCATCAGCTTCTTCTGGTGTTAGCGCTGCCCCCATCAAAATGGATCCGACTCCAGTGAGCTGCACATGGAAGTTGCATGTACATATGGATGAGACTCTCTTCATTAGTTCGTTATAAGTTTTAATCGAAACTCGCATAGCTTGATGAAATCGACGCCGGCATGAAATCCAAGTTTGACGGCCTACATCTTCTTAAATACGATCCCTATTTGTATTCTTTATTCTCTATGCCGTCGTTAATGGACTTAGTGCAGAATAGCTACAAGTTGCATGTAGATGATCACATATGAGCATTGAGTTCTAACGAAATTGTATGAAAGTACTTTTGGGATTGCAGAATGCGACGAAGAAAGCGCATGTGGTTGCAAAAGATAAATGAGATGAGTAAAGATGAACCTGAGGTCGCACGGGAATATGAGCAGGCGGCGTGGGAGGCTCATCTGGCCATGAAAGTATCTCAAATGTCGAAGCTCTCTTGACAGGTGCAGAGGCTGGCATCTCTCTCTCTCTCTCTCTCTCTCTCTCTCTCTCTCTCTATAGTCGCAGCGTACGCACACCAATCTCCTACTCGCACACGATAGATGGTAATATAAACCTGCAGCTTCTCATCAGCGACCTTCACGGTCAAGAAATCGGGATGTCCTCAGGGGAAAATGCTGGAGGAGGAGAGAAAGACGCGCATCTGTTGAGAACAAGAATATACAGAAACAGCTATGGGGAAACAACACTGCGACTGAAAGAAAAGGAGCCTCGCTTCAAAGATACACCAATGAGTTGGAAAAACTGAAAGGCTCAGTGCACTGCAATGCGAGTTGTTCCAAACATAGAGATAAGAAAAGCAGTTGTCTCCAGCAATGCGAGCTCTTCAGACTGATGAAAACGCACAAGCTCTCTCTCTCTCTCTCTCTCTCTCTCTCTCTCCATTCGGCACTTCAGATTATGTAATAAGGCTCTTATAGTTGTATTTTAGAATCTCGTCATGTAACTATTTTGCTCTCTTAACGCACAGCTCACACTCTTTCTCTCTCTCTCTCTGTCTGTCTCTAACAAATTATCTCTCTCTAACAAACTATTTAGAAATTCATGAACGCAGGCTTTTTCCCCATCATTTTTCATTCTTGTGAATGCAGATGCATAAATGATTCTCGGACGTCCATGAATTTGATGATCCTTCATAGAGATGGTCTCTTACGTCAAATACTTTTCTTATCATGTTTATGCTTATTTTTGTTTGTATACGATTGTATTTAAAAATGTTTTCAAGTAGCTATTTTGCATACTCTTTCACTAGAATTTATTCCGCATAATATGATGTATTTTGTGAAGTAAATACTAAAGAAGTACTCATTCGACTGCCCTTGTTACACACACAAAAATAATAGGCTATTTAGCTTATTGATGTGTATCATATATGAAACCCCATCTTCATTATCATTTCCCCACTAAAATAGATAGTCCCTAGAATGAATTAGTATGGATATGTGTCCATCATATATACTCACTCTATTATCTTACAATAGATCTTTAGCATAACTCCTCATTTAGGAACCTTGACCATCTTATCTATGTCCCACACACAAAATAATGGTCAATTTAGCCTATGCCTAACATTCCTCTTCCTCCTTACAAAGAGCATGGTCCTCAATTTGCAATGAGGAAAATATTTGTGAGCTAGAGCTTCTCATTCCCAAGCAACATATGATATAAAATAGCAATCCTTTCTAGGGTACTCGATAATCCTACATAAGATGATCTCTCAATCGTTTTTTCTATCACTTATCTAGAAATCGATACAGATTCTCATGTTCCTTCAAAGAAAATTTTTCTTTTATTATTTCCTCCCTATAAATATATTTCCTAAGCTTACAAACATGGAGCATTGAATGTATTCTATAATTTAGAGGCATCCTTAATGACTATGCAAGATCATTGAGCTTCTTACCTATCTTCCAAGGTCCAAAATAGCATGATGAAAGAATGGTGCTGTTTCTTATAGACAAAGAAATCTAATTAATATGTAAGTAAAAAATAAGCATATCTCCTCTATTAAAGATTCTAGGAGACCTTTTTTGTTGGAGTTTGAGGTCTATGGAAGCACGTGAACAACACTAGGAAGAAATGAGCAAGACAAGTACACTGTTCTCAGTGAGAATGGCAGAGATGAAGAACAAAAATAATCAATGATAAGATGTATTATATAACAATGTTGTACATGATCATTGGAATGAGGCTTGTCACTACAACATATGAGGGGCATACCGATGCCGCTTATACTGACGGTCACTCGCAACGCCGCTATAAACGTTGAAAATGCTGACTTAAAGATACCGATGGTCAATTGACTGTCAGTATGACCGTTTAAAATGGATCGTCAGTGTGCTCCGTAGCCGTTGGTATAAGCGTCAGTAATTTATTGGAAGTTACCGATGCCCATACTGACGTCCATACCAGAGTTTTAAACATATCGAGAACCCGAGAAACTTCACTTTTTTGCACGTGTTTGAGTACTGTTTGTCTTTTGTCAAACTTGCGCGCACGAAGCGAATTACGAACTGCATTGTCTTGTGCACACACACACACACACAAATCTCTCTCTCTACACACACACACACTCTCTCCCTTGGTTTAGATATGAGATCTTGGTAAGTGGTGCACATACTGTTAGCCTTTGTCTTTCTCTATGCTTTAGGTCTTATAATTTCTCTTCTCTTTGATTTTGCAGAAGTTCTTTGGCGTCGATTGTTTTGGATTCGACGATAGACGACATACATTACGCTTTGACGACAACAATCCAAAAGAGGGACATACTTGTAAGTGATTGTTTTATTGTCTATTGATAGAGAGAGAAAGAGAGGGAGAAAGAGAGAGAGAGAGAGATGAGAGAGAGGGAGAGAGAGAGAGAGAGAGAGATAAAGAATGATGAAAAGAAAGGAAGATAGAGATAGGAAAATAGAGCATACACACACACACATACATATACACACAGACATCTACACATTTACACATGCATACATACACACACATACACATATACACACATGCATACATACAGATAGGAAAATAGAGCATACATACACACACACATACACACACACATCTACACATTTACACATGCATACATACACACATACATGTACACACATGCATGCTTACATACACACACATATACACACATGCATGCTTACATACACACATATACACACATGCATGCATACACACACATACAAATATACATACATGCATACATACACACACATGCATACACACATACATACACACACATATATACACATATGCATACATAAACATACACACACACATACACACATACATGCACACACATACATACACACATATACACACATGCATGCATACATACACACACATACACATATACACACATGCATGCATACATACACACACATACACATATACACACATGCATACATACACATAGCAAAATAGAGCATACATACACACACACACACACACACATACACACACACATCTACACATTTACACATGCATACATACACACATACATGTACACATGCATGCTTACATACACACACATATAAACACCTGCATGCTTACATACACACACATATACACACATGCATGCATACTCACACATGCATGCATACACACACATACATACACATATACACACATGCATCCATACATACACACACATACACATATACACACATGCATGCATACATACACACACATACACATATACACACATGCATACATACACACACACATGTACACACATGCATACATACACACACACATGCATACACACATACATACACACACATATATACACATATGCATACATACACGTACACACACATATACACACACATAAGCTAGTGTTTTAATTAAATATATATAATTAAATATATAAAATTTTGATTTTGAAGTTTTTTTTTACACCAAATAGATAAAAACAAGATTAGGATTTTTACGCTATTTACACATACATAGACATACACATATAATACATATATACATGTATATACACCTGCGCACAAAAATATACATATTTTAGGTCTAGATATTTAAGATTAGGGTTTTAGGGTTTAGGCATACATATAACTCAATTACATTTATATTAAGAAAAAATATAGAAAAAAATAAGAAAAAAATCTGAATATATAAATAAACATATATATAAAGTAGGATTAGGGTTTTAGGATTAGGGGTTTAGATTTTTATAGGTGTTTAAGTATTTAGGTTTTAGTATTTTAGGTTTATGTCTAAGTCTTTCTGATTAGGGTTTTAGGGTTTTAACACCTACATAACATATATGCACACATACACATACACATATAATACATATATAAAAAGTACTAGTGTTTTAGATAATTTAATTAAATATATATAATTAAATATATAAAAATAGAATTAATTAAGAAAAAATCTAAATATATAAATAAATATATATATAAAATAGGGTTTTAGATTTTAGGATTAGGATTAGGGTTTTAGGTTTTTAGAATTAGGATTAGGGTTTTAGGATTAGGAAAAAATCTAAATATATAAATAAATATATGTATAAAATAGGATAATTATATAGATAAATAAATATAAAAAGTACTAGTGTTTTAAATAATTTAATTAAATATATAGAATTAAATATATAGAATTAAATATATAAAAATAGGATTAATTAAGAAAAAATCTGAATATATAAATAAATATATATAAAAAATAGGGTTTTAGGTTTTTAGGATTAAGATTAGGGTTTTAGGTTTTTAGGATTAGGATTAGGGTTTTAAGGTTTTAGGGTTTAAGAAAAAAATCTGAATAAATAAATAAATATATATATATATATATAAAATAGGATAATTATATAGATAAATAAATATAAAAAGTATTAGTGTTTTAAATAATTTAATTAAATATATATAATTAAATATATATAATTGAATATATGAAAATAAGATTAATTAAGAAAAAATCTGAATATATAAATAAATATATATATAAAATACGGTTTTTGGTTTTTAGGATTAGGATTAGGGTTTTAGGATTAGGGTTTTAGGATTAGGGTTTTAGGTTTTTAGGATTAGGATTAGGGTTTTAGGGTTTTATGGTTTAAGGAAAAATTCTGAATAAATAAATAAATATATATATAAAATATGATAATTATATAGATAAATAAATATAAAAAGTATTAGTGTTTTAAATAATTTAATTAAATATATATAATTAAATATATATAATTAAATATATATAATTAAATATATAAAAATAGGACTAATTAAGAAAAAATCTGAATATATAAATAAATATATATATAAAATAGGGTTTTAGGTTTTTAGGATTAGGATTAGGGTTTTAGGTTTTTGGGATTAGGATTATGGTTTTAGGATTTAAGGAAAAAATTTGAATAAATAAATAAATATATATATAATATAGGATAATTATATAGATAAATAAATATAAAAAGTATTAGTGTTTTAAATAATTTAATTAAATATATATAAGTATTTAGGTTTTAGGTTTTTTTAGGTGTTTAAGTATTTAGGTTTTAGTATTTCAGGTTTAAGCCTTTAGGAGTAAGATTTTTAGGTTTAATAAAAAAACAAATGATCTAAAATATCCATATTGTAGCAGATGGCTTCTTTGGATCTGGAGGAGATAATGGCATGTCCTTGCACTTAGTGCAAGTATCAAATTTACCGAAAATGACGGATTTGTACTGCACATGTTAGAGAGTATGGATCCTTTGATAGGAGTCGACTAGAAAACGTACGCTACCATTCGCATGGTCCCTCAGGTGAGCAGATGGACCCAAACGACATTGCACCGGTAACCTCTCGTGGACAAAAGAGAACAAAGAAGGACTTAGACGTACAAGCAATTACTAATAATATTACACAGAATGAACATATGGAAGAGATACTCGAAGCATTTTATGAGATGGACTAAGATCATGATGGTGGAGAAGATGTCGAGAGTTTCATGGACACAACAGAATTTCCACGATCAGAAGTTGATGAAGAATATGAAAACATGCGAAGACTAGCTCGTTTACCACTTTACAATGGAGCAAAGATATCTGTACTACATGCGTCACTCGCGATGCTCAATCTGCAATCCATTTATGGATGGTCAAATAGTAGTGTCACTAAATTGTTCAGGTAAGTGGAGAACAAATTGGCTTTCATTGTTGTATCAAAATAACGTTATTTACTAATATCGTTTTAATTGCTTATTGCAAGCTTTTTAAAGATCAATTTTTGCCAGAGGCCGATGACATGCCTCCAACACATGGAGATGCAAAAAAACTTTTACAGTCCATTGGAATGGATTATACTAAAATTCATGCTTGTCCGAATGATTGCATTCTCTTTTGGAATGAATATGAGCATCTCCACATATGTCCAAAGTATGGAGCAAATAGATTTAGAGAAGACCTTATAGGCAAAGCAATCCCCGCAAAGATTCTTCGCCACTTTCCTATCATTCCACGAATTAAGAACATGTTTAGATGCAAATCTATAGCTGAGTTAATGTCATGGCATATAAAGAGCAGGTCTACAGATGGTGTAATGCGAGTGCCTACCGACTCTGATGCTTGGAAGCACATAGATAGTAAGTGGCCAGAGTTTGCTAGTGAGCCTTGGTCCATACGTCTAGGCTTAGCTATGGATGGAGTGAATCCATTTGGTTTACGCAGTTCTTCATGGAGCGCATGGCCTGTATGTTTGGTGAATTATAACATCCCACCATGGCTGGCCACAAAGAAAGTTCATTTATTATTAGCTCTTATTGTACCAGGTAAGTATAAGGTAAAAAACATGTATATCTTGCACCACTTGTGGAAGAACTGCACATTTTATGGGATGGGATTACTGTGTGTGACATGTCTCAACCTATAAGAAAACGAGACGTGCGAGTGCAAGGCATACTTATGTGGATGATGCATGTTTGGCCTGGTTATGGTGAATGTTCAGGTTTATCGATTTCGGGTTACCATGCTTGTCCCTTATGCGGACCACGACTCGAAGCCCAAAGCACTACGTAAAATTGTCTATGAAGGACACCATAGATATTTGCCTGATGGACATGTTTTACGTGAAGGACAAATTGGTTGACAAGCGCAACGCTAAATGAAAGCTAGCGATTGGAAACAACTGTGGGATTCAGAAAATTCAGTCACTGGCATGAAGCGGTTGTCTTTTTTTCATGAACTCCCTTATTGGAGTGAATTGTTGATCAATCATTTGGTAGACCCGATGCATATTTTTAAGAATGTGGGAGAGATTCTTTGGAAAACTTTGATCGGAAAGAAAGAAAGCAAAGCACAAAGAGATGACTTAGAAGAGCGAGGTCATATGGGAGAGTTGTGGGCAATTATTAAGCCCAACGGAACAGTATCGTTACCAAGAGCTCCTTGGGTGCTTCACAGAATGGAAGAGCAACAAGTGAAGAAAACAATTTCACAGTTTTGGACACCTACTGGATGCATGAGGTGTCTAAAGACTGCTTTCACATGAAATGACGATCTTGGAGGGCTCAAGTCTCATGATTGGCACAAGTTTTTACAGTTTGTGCTCCATGTAGCCCTAAAAGATTGTCTTTCGGAGGATGTACAAAGAACCATTTATAAAATTAGTTCTTTAGTATGGTGGATCTCTTCTAAAGAGATAAATAAAGATAGCATAGAGAGTGCGAAACTCAATGCTATCGAGGCTGTTTGTATGGTAGAGAAATACTTTCCCACAAGTATTCTCACTATTCAACTTCATTTACTGGTTCCTATGGTAGATGAAGTTGCAATAGCAAGAACTGTCCATAGTCGATGGATGTTCTTCTTAGAGCACTTTATGAAGACATTAAAAGGGTTTGTTCGACAGAGAGCACGTTCAGAGGGTAGCATGGCAGAGGGATGGCTTGTACAAGAGTGTCTTGTATTTATAACTGAGTTTCTATGTATGTCGGATCCCGAAATGCCTTATGGAGCGATGATGAAGATGTTCATCTCGTAGGCGATGAACCACATTGGGTAAAGGATTGCAAAGGAAAATGGATGCAGCTTTCAGAGAGAAGGCAATGAAGTTTTGCATAGTTAACTCTGAGCCTATGCAGAAGTGGTTAGAAAGGTATGAGCTTGCCAAGGAAACCAATGCAAAGGAAAGAGCTCAGTTTCGAAAGAATCGTTCCACTCGATTTTTGCCTCTTCCAGAAAGTCTTCGACCTCTTCCACCTTTTCCAACGAGCAGATGGCTAGATATAGCGGTTTCTCAAGCAAACGCAGTGGGTGAAGATATCTCTGAAGAAGAAGAAGAACTCGCAAAGGGGTGTGATTTGGAGTATACTAAATACGGTGCACTATGGTCTCATGGATGACACTTTCGGATCGCACAAATCGATAAAAATAGGTCTACTTTTGATAGTGGGGTGATGGTGAACTTTTTGCAAAAAAGTAGAGCGAGTGCAAGAGATGATAATGCTCAAGAAGACCAGCTAGATTATTGTGGTGTGATTCAAGATATCTTGAAACTATCTTTTAGGAAGTTTGATTATTTTGTTTTTGATGTGAAATGGTTCAAAGTAGTTACCTATGGAAGAAACGCAACAGTGAGGCGGGATAAAAGCGGTTTGCTTCAAGTCGACTCCACAAAATTATGGACGGATGAAAGGGATACATGGGTACTTCCAGAACATTGTGAGCAAGTTGTTTTTATACCAGATTCAAAAGAACCAGAGTGGCTATTTGTTTTACAAGTCATCCCACGTAGTAGAAAAAATTATGAGAATATAGATGTACAAGATAGTCCATCTGTAGTGGACTCAGAGATTCATTCGATAGTCGAGGAGGAAGAGATCATTGTTCGAGAAGAAGAGGTCATTGAAGAAGAGGTCATTGTTCGAGAAGACAAAGCAATAGATGATGATCAGGAAGAGACCAGCATAGCAAGCAATTTAGAAGCCATCAATATAGAGATAGATATTCTTGGTGCATCGGATCTTCAAGAGGATGCTAGATTAGAGGATTTTTTAATAAAGCACTTGTACGCACTAATTTTTGTTTTTTTTTTTTCTGTTTATTCGCTATATTACCTTTATTATCACATACTAATTATTTGAGTTCTTTTGTTACAGAGCACAATGGGAGATAGTCCTCCAGTCACTCCTCATTCCATGACAGAGGAGTAGTTTTTAGAGTTTATCTCTCAGGTACCTCCTGCGTATATGGCTGGTGCATCACAGTATTGGATCGCTCGTGGTAGCACTCCTCCTGGCCTCACTCCTGGCGGACTCACGTCTGCCGGCCTCACTCCTGCCGGCCTTACTCTTGCCGGCCTCACTCCCGCCGGTGTCACTCCTGCCGGTATCACTCCTGCCGGTGTCACTCCTGCGGGTGGTGCTACTCCCGTAGGAGGTATGTCTCCTAGCTTTGTGACTCCACCACGACATCTTTTCAGCCATCTCCTATTGCGTCTAGTAGTAGACATGTGTGTTCGATGCCTCAGTGCGATACAGGTTCTGGCCCGTCTCCTAGATCGAGGTCACTCTCTGGACGAGGAGGTTCCAGGAGTGGATCTATAGGTAGGTCTGGAGGAGGCGGCTGTTGTGGAGGTAGTGCGATAGACGTTGTCTCGCCTGCCTCTACTCCTAGGACGAGTACCTCAGATGTAGGTATGCCACGCAGTACACCACGTGGAACACCACGTACACCTTGGGGTGCTCATGACCATGATGACTCCAAGGTGTATAGTATCTGAGATGGAGCTCTGGTGATGGATGCGGCTGGCAAAGCAATGCGTGCACGTATACGACAGCTTTGATCCATACAGTTTGGACACTCCATCATGCTGAAATGGAGTGAACATGATAAAGATCAGAATAATTATATCACACAAACGATTTATCAGGAGTTTTGACCAGCCGATGGATAGTCTCTTGTTAGTTCAGAGTGGATTCTGCACACCGCATGTGAGGTTATGTCCCATCGACAATCAGAGGCTCGTGATGCTTTGAGAGCAGGCTTACCAAAGCCTGTATGATTAGATGCTGAGGAGTGGGATCTGATTCGCGACGAGCAGCAGCAAACTCTTGACCGATATCACCAACTGCGAGATGCAACAGCCACACGTTTAGATAGGGTTGGACCGTCACATTTGGGCAGCGACGGATATGACACGATGCGTCATGAGTTTGTAAGTACCATTTCATTTATTGGATTTATTTGTGTTAAGTTTCTCATGTATGTTCCTCTAATGTTTTGTATATTTGTTGCAGGAGCTGACAATGGGTTGTCCTCCAACATTAACAGAAGAGTCTTACGGATATCAACACGGATTGACTGCACTATTGAAGGACTTGGAGGGATGCGGTGCGATCGTTTCATGGGAGCATTTGCGATGAGGTGATTAATTTATAAACTTGGTTTTTACTTGTTGTTTGTAATTTTATGTGAATTTTTCTCATTCCATTAATGTTCTTTGTTGCAGGACTGTTAATATGGAACGTTCTTTGCATGTGTATGGCAGTGGCACATCAAAATTTTGTATTTGATTTTTATATGGCAATGCATTGCTTTGCCACATTTTGTAAAAGCGTCATATATGACAGTGGTTTGCCACACTCTTGTACATGCTTCATTTATGAAATATATCACTTTTTTTGTACATGGTTCATGGTTCATTTTGATTATCTCTTTTGTGTCCAATAATATTCTGTTTTATGAAATCATATTTCGATTGACATTCGAGTACACATCACATGTACTCAGTTTTTTTTGGGCAGAGTGTATTGTCTTTTGTTAAGCAAAATCATGGTAATGTTGTTGTAGCAAAAGACAACACACTCTGCCCAAAAAAAATTTTGCAGATATGGTCGTCGGTATAAGCGATGGTACTCCCAGTAATATCAGAATAAGCATCGGTACACCCAACGGGCACCGCTATACGCGACAGTGCACCCAGAAGAGGTATCGGTATGGGCGTCGATATCTTCGATGCTTATACCGACGCCCATACCGATGCTTATATCGACGCCCATACCGGCGCTATAGTACCAATGTGCATACCGACAGATACACCGATGTCACGGCAAAAATAGCCCCGTTCATTTCCCTCGGTAAAAACCTCGGTATACGGCCGATCTGTTGTAGTGTGTGTTACTTACCTCTGAAAATAGTTGGAGAGTGAGCACATGAATGAAGGTGATTCTATGGACAGTTTTTTGACAGAGATCAAGGATTTGAAGGAATAATTGATTTCTGCTGATGAAGTCCTTCCTGACAGTTCACTTGTGCAGACTATTCTGAATGGTCTTCCTGACTATGAGAGTTTTGCTTCTACTCTTCGTTTGATTATGAAAGGCAATTGAAATGCCTTAACATTTAAAGAGTTGGTTTCTATTCTATTGGAGGAAGATCAATCTAGGTAGAACAGGTCTATTATGGGTGTTGTAGATCAAGCTTTCTTGGCTAGTGAGAAGGGCAAAGGAAAATGGAGCTCTTCAACTAGTAAGCAGAAATCTACAATTGTTGCACATTCGAAGAAGGAAGACAAAGATGAGAAGAAATCAGAAAAGCGGAAATTGTTTTGTAAATACTATAAAGCAAATGATCATGTCATTAAGAGCTGTCCAAAACTAGCTACTAAAGAGGAAAAGAAGAAAGAGACCGGAATGGTTGTTGCAGAGGCCTCTACACCAAAAATAGAGTCTACTAATCTTGTGCAAGAAGAAGAATGGGTGTTTACTACTGTTTGTAGTTTTGACCCATCTTCTCATGAGCAGTGCATGTTTGCAGTAGACTCAGATGTTTGGGCTATGATAGTGGGGCGACTAAACATATTACCTCGCAATGCAATTTATTCTCTTCACTCGAGCCTGCCCCTACAGGGAATACTATTACATGCACAAACAACTCCTCTTATCCTGTTATGGGAGTTGGTAAGATCATTCTGACTACTAATGATGGTAGTTCTTTCACCTTATCAGATGCTTTATTTGTGCTAGGGATAAACAAGAATATGTTATTAGTTTTGACCTTATCCAAGATTGGTTTGGTTGTGAAATTTGTTGATAATATATGTATAGTTCATGATCTGTCAAATAGCAATGTGATTATTACTTCTGGCATTTTATCTCATGGGCTATATAAGCTCATAGATTATGAAAAAACTGTGAATGATTCAGCATGTGTATGACATGATTCTTAGGTGATCTTAGATGCAAAGCTTTGTCATGCACGCTTTGGTCATTTGAATTTTGCTAGTTTGCTATGCCTATAAAAATTTGAAATGGTGTGCTCTTTGTCCAAACTTGAGGCACCTAGTAAACATGTATGTGAAGGCTGTATTTTGGGCAAAATGCAGCGTTCCTCCTTTCCAAAAGATGGTTCAGTTCGGGCTACTCAGAAATTGCAGCTTGCACATAGTGATGTCTATGGTCCTATGCATCGTGACTTTCATTGTTGATTTTTCCAGGCATGCATGGGTATGTCCACTCAAAGCAAAGTCCGAAGTGTTTATGTGCTTCAAATAGTCACCTCTGTCATATAGTACTCATTCAGGGTCTCATAGTGCCTCTTTTGCATTAGATTGTTATGCTATGGCTGTCGCTAGTCTTTGTGATAAGATTGAACCTATTTTGTTTGATGAAGCACAAAATTCTAAACATTGGATGGTTGCAATGCAATCTGAATATGATGCTATCATGAAAAATGGTGCCTAGTCTTTATGTGACTTGCCTCCTGGCAAGAAGGCCATTGGCACTAAGTGGGTATGCAAGTCAAAGCATAAACGTGATGGAACAATTGACAGGTATAAGGCTAGGCTTGTTGCAAAGGGTTATGCACAGGAAAGAGGCATTGATTTTGATGAAACCTTTTGTTGGGGGATTTTTGTACAAAAGGGATTTGAGTGTTTGTAGGAGAAAAGGAAAAGACAAGAAGAAAGATACACACTGGAAGCCTATGTCGATTGATTATAAGAAGACAAATACATGAAGTGTTTCAACGGCGATGCACCATAGTGCGCTCTCCTTCTCGAGAGCTCCACGACGATATGCTCGGATTAGAAAACCGAGCTCCTGAGGCCGCACACAGTACTCCGCGTAGAGACTGTAGAATATGCAGAAAACACAGTACACAGGAGGCACGAAGACAGCTTCTTAGGTCTTACACATGCGGTCGAACTTACAGTCCGTGACTGACCAGGGCACTATATGTTTTATTAAAGAACATATACAAAGAAGTGTCCGGTGGCCATTTGGCCTTTCACATGGACACTAACGGTAACAATCTCCCACTAAAGGCCAGTATGGCTAGAGTAACTATGGGAGAAAAATAAAGAATGATAAAGGATACCTGAGTGTAAGTATACAAACTATACCTCCCACCTGATGGGCATGTTACACAGTATGCAAGTGACTGCGTAAGATCAAGAATCAAGTAACCCCCATCAAGTGACAACAGTGTCGAAAGCTATCATGTGGTAGAGCTTTAGTCAAAGCATCTGCAGCATTATCTCGAGTGTGAACCTTCTCAAGAATAATGCTCTCAGTAGCTAAGCAATCTCTAATGAAGTGATACCTCACCTCAATGTGCTTGGTCTTTGCATGATAGACCGGATTCTTAGCCAAATCAATGGCACTCTGACTATCACTGAGCAAGTGAGGTACATGCTGAGGTAAACCCATATCACAAGCAAGATGAGAGAGCCACAATGCTTCCTTACATGCCTCACTTGCTGCAACATACTCTGCTTCTGTGGTAGAAACAGCTGTACATTCTTGAAGACGAGATCTCCAAGAGATAGCACCTCCAGCAAAATGAAAAATGTACCCTGATGTAGACTTACGATTGTCTACACAACCAGCATAGTCAGAATCTGTGTAACCAATAATGGATGCTTTCCCTCTACCTAAGCATAGACACTTGTCCTTAGTGCCACTCAGATATCTCAAAATCATTTTGACCGCTTCCCAATGTTTCTTGCCAGGATTAGACATATATCTGCTCACAACTCCCACTGCAAATGCAATGTCTGGTCTCGTAGCTACCATAGCATACATGAGACTACCAACAACAGACTGATAGGGAATTTTGATCATGAATTCCTTTTCCTCATCTGATTTGGGGCAGTCATCCTTGCTCAATTTCACATATGTGGGTAAAGGTGTACTCAATGCCTTTCCACCCTGCATATTGAATCGGTGAAGTACTTTGGATATGTACTCACTTTGAGACAAGTATATGCATCTTTTACTCCTATCACGAGTAATGCGCATGCCAAGAATATGTTTGGCATCCCCCAAATCCTTCATATCAAATGTCTGACTCAACTTCTTTTTGAGAAGTGACAAATCATAAGAGGACTTCCCAGCAATCAACATATCATCGACGTAAAGTATCAAGCATATCAAGCTGCCATCAGAACATCTCTTTGTGTAGAGACAATGATCCTCATTGATCCGAGAATAGCCTTGGGACTTCATAAAAGCATCAAACTTTTGATACCATTGTCTAGGAGACTGTTTAAGTCCATACAAGCTCTTCTTGAGCTTACAAACTAGACTTTCCTTGCCAGGAACTACATAACCCTCTGGTTGTTCCATATAGATCTCATCTGTAAGATCTCCGTGCAAGAAAGCTGTTTTCACATCCATTTGGACTAGCTCTAAGTCCTCCATTGCAACGAATCCAAGCAACATGCGCAAAGTAGTCATCTTGACCACTGGAGAGAAGATTTCCTCAAAATCAACACCATGTTGTTGCTTAAAACCCTTTGCAACAAGTCGTGCTTTATATTCTGGAGAAGCACTATCTGATGTGAATTTCAGCTTATATACCCATTTACATGGTAAAGCTTTTCTGCCCTTTGGCAAAGGTACTAAGTCCCAAGTACCATTCTTGTGAATAGAATCCAACTCACTCTTCATGGCACGCTCCCACTTGACATGATCCTCTGTCTGCATAGCCTCTTTGTAGCAAGAAGGCTCACCGGCATCTGTTAGCATAACAAAATCTAAACCTGGAACATATCTATCAGGTGGATATGAGACACGTGCAGAACGTCTCAATGGTTGCTGAACGGGAACATGTGCAGACTGATCTGAATGGACATTCTCTTGAACATCCCTATGTGCAGCATTTTTATGCATGCTAACCGGAGGACTAGTATCCTCAAACACCACTCTTCTCACTTCAACCTCCTTAATGGGCTGTTTATGCATCTTAGACTCATTAAAAATGACATCACTACTTCTGATCACTGACCGTGTTTCAGGATCCCATAAGCGATATCCAAATTGTCCTTCTCGACCATATCCAAGAAAAATGCATTTCTTTGACTTATGGTCCAACTTTTGTCTAAGATTCTTGGGTATATGAGCATATGCTTCACACCCAAAAACTCGAAGATGATCATAATATGGTGGTTTCCCTGTCCATAACTCTTGTGCCACTTTCAAACCTTTTGCAGTACTAGGTGAAAGGTTAATCACATGAACTGTAGTCAATACTGCTTCTGCCCAAAAACCTTGTGAGAGGTTTGCATGATGCAACATAGAGACTACTGTATCTTGAATAGTTCTATTCATCCTCTCAGCTACACCATTCTGTACTAGGGTATAAGGAGCTGTAAACTCTCTACGAATCCCTCTAGACTGACAGAAAAGGCTGAATTCATGTGAGGTATACTCACCCCCATTATCTGAACGTAAAGCCTTAAGCTTAGTTCCTTTTTCAGTCTCAACTGAAGCAAGCCATTTTCTGAAAGTAGGGAATACATCATCCTTTGATTTGATAGGATATACCCAGACTTTTCTAGTAGCATCATCTATGAAAGTGACAAAGTAAAGAGAACCACCTAAGGACCTAGTGGGCATAGGACCACACACATTTGTATGAACAAGATCTAAAGGCTGAATTGAAGAGTCAATGTGTGTTCTAGGCACATTTCTGGTTTGCTTTCCATATTGACAATGCTCACAAAATGAAATACAACCATAGGCTGTTCAGTAACAGCTAACAAGTGTTCTTTCTGTGATACAAATAAAGGAAAAAGTGAGCCAACTTTGCTTCCTTTTGCAATAACCATATTGCCTTTTGATATACGAAAGGACTGAGCATAGAAGACCACCTTGTAACCAAGGTCATCAAGCTGACCAACTGACATCAAACTGCGTGATAACTGAGGTACATGGCGTACATTTTGCATAGTAAATTTTGAACCATCAATGAACAACACAACCACATCTCCAATCCCCACAACATCACACTGGTAAGAGTCACCAAGTCTCACGGTACCAAGAGACTTTGCTGCGTAATTAGAGAACCATTCTCTATGTGGTGTCACATGGAAAGAAGCACCAGAATCTAGTAGCCAGGTGTGGGAAAGAGAATCAGCCATAAGTGCCTCAGATGGCACAATACTATCAAGTGTCAACACATCAGCATCATCAGAAATAGCATTAATTTCTTCAATCTTCACAGTCGAAGTAGATGGTGCAGGTAACTGTTTAACATGCCCATCAACATTCTGTCCTTTACCTTTAGCATTCTTTAATGCATAACAGTCTTTCTTCATGTGTCCTTTTTTATGACAATAATGGCATTCGATATCCCTCTTCCTTTATTTACTTCTACTCTTATTCCGTTGACCATTCTTTTCCTTGTTCTTGCTCCTGCCACGTTGTTGATTCTTTCCTTGGTAAGAATCACGAACATTATATGCATCTCCACTCCGAGTGCCAACCATAGATTTTCTACGAATCTCCTCACTCAAGAGTGCTCCACATATGTCATCATAGACGAGTTTACCACCAGGTGCACTGTTGCTAATAGCCGTGCAAAATGTATCCCATGATGATGGCAGGGTGCATAACAACAATACCGTTTTCATTTCATTATCCATATCCATTTTCTGAGCCTGTAGCTGGGAGAATATAGCATCAAACTCATTTAGATGAGCAGCAACACTATCTGTGTCCTTCATACAAAGGTCATATAATTTTCTCATCAGATACACTTTATTTGATGCCGTCTCTTTTTCATATGTATTGCATAACTTCTTCCAAAGCTCCTCTGCACTTTCACAGTCTAATACTGTAAAGTAAACATTATCTGCCAAGTGCAAGCGAATGGTAGACCTGGCCATTTCATCTAACTCATCCCAATCATCTTCATCCATGTCAGCAGGCTTCTTTGAAATCCCATTTACTGGCTTCCATTGCCTCCTTTGAATCAGCACATCTTTAATCTGATTCTTCCATAGAGCAAAGTTTGTGCCATCAAATTTTCGGATCTCAAAATGGTCTTTGCCCTGCAAGTTATAGCTCCTCCTCGGAACACTAGCACTAGACCCTGATCCACCAGATGTGCCTGAGACCTCTGATGCCATGATCGTAGAGAACTAAATAGAATGATAATGGAGCTAGAAGAGTCCAAACACCAACAAATAAGTGTATCAAGGAGTAAATTGACCACTGTATAGTTGACTAAACCAAAAATCTATAGAAAAATTTTACCAGAGTATCCTCTGCAAAATTAGCATATGACCAGTGTCAAAGTATCATAAAACTGCAAGTACTGACATGTCTACCTGCATAGTGAATCACTGACTCCACTGCAGATAATCAGTTACCCAATAGAAGCCAACTAGGCTTATCGAGCACCTATGAACAACTATCATACATCTCCTATGGCCAGGCTGGGTAAGTCTTCCACCTGCATCACCGAAGAGACCCCGACATCTGGGTGTCTCCCAGTTAAGAAAAACCTCACCACGACCCTCTTTATCAAAACGTAAAAGGCTTTATGCAAAGAACGTAACCGCTATATCAATGACCACATGGACGTACATAAGCGGTATCCACAGAAGCGTACATGGTGTGTATGTGCTCAATATATGCAGTAAAATGACACTAAAAGGCTGAATACACAGCCCAAAAACTAGCCAATAACACCTGCAAGTGTATGTCAACTCTGATGTTTTAGGCTTTAAAAACCTGCATAAATTTGCAGCGACTGCTCCCACCAAAACTGAAAACCCCTCGAGAAACCTGTAGTTTTACGAGTGTGGCTGAAAATACAGCCCCAAAGGTTGATATTTATTGTCAGAGAAGTACAAGGAACACTCTTCGTGATGTTCTTGGACCTCTGCGGAGAGAACTATGTGCGAAAGTACTCCGAAATGGCTCCAAAAAACACCCCAAAATTGCTTTAGAAATAGGCTTTGAAAGCAAAAAATGAAGCTTTGAGGGACCAAAACTTGTTCAAGGTAATGTCAACCTTAGTCTTTCCCCTTCTTCAAACACCACAAGAGTGTAGCTTAGTGTCAAGAGATTGCCACGGTTAAGCGAGCTCTGGGGGGAACAGTACTGGGATGGGTGACCTCCCGGGAAGTACCGGGAACCTCTATATTCCTTGATCGTTGAGGTCCTCCCTCGCGCGCAGCCAACGGTGACTTCGGTGACTCGGATGACAAGGTATGCCAAGGTCTATGCCTTGGTTGCCGCCTTAGTCGTAAGCCTTGGAGAAAGCCTAGGGGGGGGGGGTATACAAGTCGAAGCATAAACCTGATGGAACAATTGACAGGTATAAGGCTAGGCTTGTTGCAAAGGGTTATGCACAGGAAAGAGGCATTGATTTTGATGAAACCTTTTGTTGGGGGATTTTTGTACAAAAGGGATTTGAGTGTTTGTAGGAGAAAAGGGAAAGACAAGAAGAAAGATACACACTGGAAGCCTATGTCGATTGATTATAAGAAGACAAATACATGAAGTGTTTCAACGGCGATGCACCACAGTGCGCTCTCCTTCTCGAGAGCTCCACGACGATATGCTCGGATTAGAAAACCGAGCTCCTGAGGCCGCACACAGTACTCCGCGCAGAGACTGTAGAATACGCAGAAAACACAGTACACAGGAGGCACGAAGACAACTTCTTAGGTCTTACACATGCGGTCGAACTTACAGTCCGTGACTGACCAGACCACTATATGTTTTATTAAAGAACATATACAAAGAAGTGTCCGGTGGCCATTTTGCCTTTCACATGGACACTAATGGTAACAATACAATGGTGATGCACAATACAATCCAATGCTTCTGTGCAAAATCCCATAGAGTGCTCAATCACAAAATACCAAATACCCAAGGGTCTTGTTGCTACCGGCCTTCTCTACACTAGACCTCCACCTTCCCCAAGCCTGCACTTGTGCACAACTTGCATCAAGCTTCCAATAAGGGGGAGGGATGGACACCTTCTGTCGGCACGTGCACCGCTTCAATGGGGCATTGGGATCTTTGGTTGTATGCTTAACACTTCTCTGCACACTTCTTAGTCACTCTTCATGCACACCTTGCACTTCACTTCTCTGCGTTGTACACTGTGTGTCTCTTGCACTTCTCTCTCTTGTCTAGCTTAGACTATGCTCACCTTGCTTAGTCTCAAGAAAAATCCTTGCCTTGATTTGAGTGTTGGTTCCCGTACGCTCCTAACTGCAAGAGTATCTTGGTGCTCACTTTGATGTCCCAAGATTATCTCCAAAAGTGGGCAGCCAACGAATCCCTTATTTGTCTTGTAGTGACTTTAGACTAAAACAACAATTTTAATTGGGGGCCATACTTTCACTTCTGTGTACGCTGTCGCTTCACATACCTTCACATTTTTCCTTTTAATTCTTCACTTGTGCACCTAAGAGAGGGTTCACCTAAACCTTCCAAAACACTTTAAAAGCACTTTGAACCTTAGAGAATTTATAGAAATACCTCTGCAACCTACCAACTTTTTGTAGTTTTACCCTTTGTGAACAATTAATGGTGCACTACCTGTGCACCTTGACACCCGAACTCTGAACACTTTGATTGTGGTTGACTTTGACCATTATGATTTTTATGGGCTCAACACCTTTGCTCCTTCTTGTCGCATGACTACTGTTCATAGCATCTGTGCACTTGCAGCTCATCATGGTTGGAATGTACATCAGTTGGACATTAAAACAACATTTTTGAATGGTGACTTGCATGAAGAAGTGTATGTTTTTCAACCCCATGGCTTTGTGCAGAAAGAGCATGAAAACAAGGTGTGCAAGTTAAAGAAGGCATTATATGGTTTAAAACAAGCACCATGTGCTTGGTATGAAAAGATCCATGCCTATCTGATTACACATGGTTTTGAGAATAGTCCAACTGAAAGCACCTTGTATGTTAAGTGTGCTAATGATGTGCTTCTGATCATTATGGTGTATGTTGATGACATGCTGCTCACTGCTCCTCGTGACATGCACATTGCTGATTTTAAGGCTGATTTGCATGCCTCATTTGAGATGTCTGATTTGGGGCATTTGCATCACTATTCGGGCATTCAATTTATGCAACTTGATGGTGGAATGGCTTTGTGTCAAACAAAATATATTGACATATTATTGAAGCATTTTGGCCTTGAAGATTGTAAGTCTATTGCCACTCCTATGGAGATAGGTTTACAACTGAGTCTTCATGATGTTGGAGATGCATTTGATGCTCTTCTCTATCAATAATTGGATGCTTGATTTACTTATGCATTACTCGGCCTGATATTTAGTTTGTTGTCTCACAGATGAGCAGGTTTATGCATTGCCCAGGTGTCAAGCATTGGCAGGTGGTTAAGCGCATCTTTCGCTACTTGAGTGGTACCCGACTACTTGGATTGTTTTATCCCAAGGGGGGATCACTATCGCCGAATTTCCATGCTTTTTCTAAGAGTGATTCGCTAGTTGCTATGACACTCGTGGTTTTTGCTTCATGCTTGGTAGCTCATGCATATCTTGGCTGAGCAAGAAGCAGCCTAATGTGGACACTTCTAGTTGTGAGGCTGAGTATAGGGAAGCTTTCACAGTGATTATTGAGTGTGTGTGGCTCAGACGCCTTATGGCTGATTTGGGTGTTGGTCAGTCTTCTGCCACCACCATCTTCACTGATAGTCAGAGCGCATTGCAGTTGTGAGGAACCCTGCGTTCCATGCTCACACTAAGCACATTGAGGTGCATTATCATTATGTTAGGGAGAGGTTCTCAATTGGGGAGATTAACTTGGCATATGTGCCCATGCAGGAGAACATTGCAAACCTTTTTACGAAGGCTTTGGCTAGGGAGAAGTTTGAAGCTTTCCGCAAAGCTTTGGGTTTACTTCCTTTTGTGGATTGATTCCGTATAGCTTTGCACTACCTTATACATGAGTGCCAGCTGCGTTCACCGCATCAATCCCAAGGGGGATTTGTTGATATATTTAGATAGTGATGTGTGTGAACACTCTTGGACCATCGAGGCACTTTTTTCCCTCTTTAGGAGGTTTTTTTCCCCCGGCTTGTATATATGCCTATTTCCCTAACAGGCTACTTATCTTTGTACATTTTAGTGGTAATACATTCAATATGGTGTGTTGTGATCCAAGCTTCTTCTTCTTCCTTGTGATGTTCGCATGCTTTCGTAGACGTCTAACTCCAACAAGTACATTTGGCCCTTCCTAAATTTGATCCTGATAAGCTTTGAACATCAGGTTCAGGTCTTTGCGTGTAGGATCTGCTAAGACTGATCCTGCTCTAGGTGATGGAGGTATGGATGGTGTTATTTGATAAGATGGGTTTGGCAATGGTGGTGGTGTTTGAGAGTGGTTTTTAGAGGCGATCTCAATTATTTTAGTTTTTGTTTCTTTAAGGCTCTCTTCTAATTCACTCACTTTTCTAGCCCATTGTCTCCTCATTCTCTCTTGATTCTCTTTCCAAGCTCTAGTCCTCCTTTTACATGTGCAATTTGACTCACTAGCTTTTGATTTCGTCTCTTGATCTACACCTAGGGTCTTTCATAAATATTGTGGTCTAGTGAATACTTGTATAGGATGATATTATTCACACTTCCATTAGGTTCTACCACCAAACCAATGACATTGATAGGGATAATCTTTTGTGCATCAATTGGGTTTTTATGACAATCTCTTAAGAGAATCACGTATGAAGTGATCTCCCTGACATTGATAGCATAGTCCTCTAGGTTCTTGGGATCTCATTTATCTTAACTAGGGCTTAGGATTTGGATTTTTATACATCACATTCAAATATTCAAGTTATCAATTAGGTTCCAATGGTGTTTTGTATGATCTCGTTATGCTCAGGTGATTCCATGTATTAATGTGATGGACTATCTACATGGGTAGAGTCAAAGTTTTGAGCATTGGGATCACTATCTAAGATCATTGGGGATACTGGCATTATGGCTTTGTTTAAGTTATCTTTTGTCACCGCATATTTTATGGAGATTACATTGGTAGATGGTTGGGGTCACTGACCTAAGACTGGTTGAGGTCTTTGTTGAGCTTGATAGTGTGGTTGGTAAGGTTGTTGTGGCCTATGATAGGGCTATTGTTGGCACTAGTTTTGATATCTACCTAGTTGTCGATAGAGTTGTCCGTTGTTTTGCCTATCTACCTATTTGTTATAGGGGCACTCTTGTGCAGTGTGGTTTGTGTATCTCCTCTCAATGGTGCAATACTGCACATTTAGGTTTCCTAGATTTTGAGCCATTAAAGGGCACACATTAGTCATGTGGTCTCCTCCACAAGTGTAGTAGCACTTCACTGAGACCATCCTAGGGGTTTCTTTACTAGATACTCCTAACCTTTGAGCCACTTGTTTTGCTAACTCATCAATTGAGGTTGAGGGTTTGGATGTCAAGCTTGTAGAAAATTTTGAATCCTTATAGCATTTATAGAGTTCTAGCTCGTCACCCAAATTTTCCTCAATATCAATATACATTCGTATGCATTACTCTATGGTTCGAGGTTCCTTAAGATAGACATATAATCTTAGCTTTTCACTCAACAAGCCATTCAAAAACAAGGAAACTTGCTTAGCTTGGGTAGGTAACTATGGGGTTGGGCATCGCTCAATGTATTGTGAAGAACTCTGTGCTTTTATTGTATTGTGGAATTTATTCAAGTTTAATCATCCTAGGTTCTCTGCTTGGGTTATCATGATCTAAGTCTCCTTACTCTCACTCAGGGATGATCATTCCAAACTCATCTGTCCTATCAAGTAATTTGGTTACCACATACATGGTTCCTTACTTATCTATGTAAGAACCCTCTTCGAATTTGACCACAGGGTGCTCAATTCCAAAGGTTTGATCCGGATTTTTGAGTTGGACAATCGACCATCTCAAAAAATCCTCATAGATGCAATCACCTAAGCAGTTGGTTCTAATGTATTTTGACTGAGTCTTGTAGGGACCTTCTGGTTTTTGTAAGTGTGCTAAGCTGGAACTTTGTGTGGGTCTCTACTTGCTAAAAGAAATATTTGAATTGCTTGTCACTGAGCTCAACCTATAAGGATAGTCACTCAATTTTTGGGCCCATGACTTGATTGTTTGGTTGACACTAGCTTTAGAGGATCTCATGCTTATTCTATCTCTTCTTAGGTGTCTACCTGACCTAAGCTTCATATGAACTAACTATGTGCCCAATGTCCAAGTACAACCATGTTGCAACGTTCTTTTGTATCACTCACTTGTTCTTTTTAAGTTTTTTTTTGGATGTAGTATCTTCTCTTAAGAGTTGTATCATCAAGAATACTTGCATTTTAGCATTATTTGATGTTCAATCGATTGAATTATGTTCTTTCAATTAGAGTTTTCTACAATTGTGCTTAACTACTCTTGAACTTGAGAAATTAGGGTTTCTTGAACTTGACTTGTGTGTATTGTATCTCTAATCAATCAATGTCACTAAGCATACTTAGCCTAAGCTAAAAATTGATTGAGGGGGTTGAGAGATTTTCCAACCTCACATCAAGCATGCATGATGTCACTTATGTTCCGAGGATGCTCACCCCAAATCTTGCATTGCATTGATATCTTACTTTAGCCTTGCCAAGAGCTCCAATTCTCTACAAAAATCTCAAAAATTAGTCTTGAAATGATTAAATTTGACAAATCCTAAAAAATTCCATTTTGCCTATCTATCTTGATAGACAATGTCTATTGCAATAGATAGTGTCTATCGTGGATGGTTGTCTATCGTGATCAATGGGTCTATCATGATACATGCTATCTATCATATGTTGTGGTCTTAGTCTATCACAATGGACAATTTTCTATCATGATAGATGGATCTATCATAAGGTCTTGTTTATTGCAATAGATGGGTCTATCATAAGGACCTATCTATCACAATAGACTAGCCTATCATGATAGATGATGTCCATCATCTAGCTATCATCTATCATGGGATTTCTATCGTGATTGACTTGTCTATTATCATAGAAGATCACTATCATGGGGTTTCTCTATCGTGATAGAATTGCTTGTCATGATGGATAGTGTCTGTCATGACTCTTGTCTGTCATATATCACACAATAAACTATGTTTATCATGATGGACTGAAAAAGTGCAAAATGTTTTTACTGTTTCTAATGTTTTGGAGTGCTCTTAGTGTGTTGTCTATTGTGCCTAACATGCAAATACAAAATACCAAAATTTCTTGTCTATCGCAATAGACAGAGATCATCATCTTGATAAACATGCAGAGTTCTATCATGCCTATTGACGTTGTTGTTATTGCTAAAGTTGAAACTTGCAAGGAAAGCTCACAAACACACAAAAAAATGTGCCCATAATCTCTCTCTTTCTCTCACTCTCTCACTAGTGAAATGAGGGAAATGAGGTGGGAGACGGTGCTATGGCCAAGGAGCTGAAATTTTTGCAATTAGGGGGATGAAGGTAAGAGGCGAGTAGGATGGTAGGAATAATGATGGAGACGATAAAAGTTAACAAAATAGAAACTTACCTACTTACCTATGATTCCAACATCAAGACTTTATGTTTTACTATCACATGTTCTTCCTTGAATCATGTTTTTTGATAGTAGAACCAAATTTGTTGTCACTCTAACACAATGGGAATACCAACATGAGGAGATCAACATTGTAAATGTCAATCCATGGAGATGTGAGGATGGTATGAAGAACCTCATGAATATCAATCCATGGAGATCAACCTAGTAAATGAATATAGGGTAAGGTTACATGACCCTTACATTCCCAACAATCTCCCACTTAAGGGTCAATGTGAATATAAGTGGCAACACATACAAAGAATGATGTAGGACTATACAATTTGTATAAGATGTTCTTAGATCTTAACCCATCCAATAAACCTACACCAACTACCTCAAAAAAGGTGTATCCATGCACCTCAAATTGCTCTAGATTCATATGAGCAAGATTCAAGCTCATATCTAGCCGATGCAAGAATTGATGAAGTTCTTGCAAAGCTACCACTTGCTCTATGCCTATGTCAATCATCAAACAATTGAAAACCTCAAGTGCAAATGCTCCAATTGCAACTTCAATGTCTGGCCTTGAACATAACAACTCGTACATCAAACTCCCAAATGTTGGCAAAGCCTATGTTATCTTGGATAATATAAACATGTCATCCATGCTTGTATCCAAGGCATTCAAAGCACTGTCATCAAGACTAGCATGTCCTAACAGGTCCCTGGCAACATCTTGCATGAGAAAATCCAAGAATGATTGCATAACCACTGACTCGTCAACATCCAAATCAGCCATCCTCTCATCACATGATGTGTCTAGCTATGCACCTAGAGAGCTAATATGCTCTACCACACACTTTGTATAATAAGAACTATCCTCCTCTACCACATAGTGTATCATCATGCTCCACATGAGGCAAATGCACAACATCAACATCGAGTTCCATCTAATGATGCAACTTTAATTGAGTGTCATCATAATGCTCCACCTAAGCATCCATATCGTGCTCTAAAGCATCCAACTGATCCCACTAATCATCCAAAGTATGCTCCCCATGATCATCTATATGATCAAAAAAATCATGCTCTACTTAAAAATCATGACCATCCAAAGTGTGTTGTACATGTGCACCCATCTCATCTGAATTTTGTCATACATGTGCATCATGAATGTCAACAGACATATCTATAGGTAGAAAAAATGAGACATGAAGAGTCTCACACCACACATAAGTATGATTTCACACTAAGATGAGATTGTCTCTCACATGGTGTAACTGTAGTGGATATGTATGCCCAATCCTAGCACCTCTAAAAGCATAAGTTGTCCCAACTATGATTGAAAATGATGCTCACCAAGGAATACATAACATTTTCTTTTCTACAATTGACTAATTGAAATCGAGATCATAGGGAATGAAGGCACATAACATACATGTGTTAGTGTAAATAATGTTCCACTAGGTAGAATAAGGGATACATCCCCTACACCCTCAATATCATATGTCATACCATCATGCATGTGCATACATCCACGACTCTCACTTGAAAATCATCAAAACCACTCATGATGTGAAGCAACATGAAAATGGCTAATACATCAAGCAAGCAAACCATATGTGTGCCATATAAGGAAAAAGAGGAATCCTAAGATGAAGCATAGGAGAATGTGATATCACCATCAATGGCATAATCAATCACCATAGGCCCTCTTGAAATCACTACGTGACCTGCATCAGGTGCATGTCCCTGATGTTCTTGTCGCATCCGCCTAAATCAAAATTGTTGAATATGAGCCTCACAAACACTAAAGCCATCGATGTGATCTATGTAACACATGGGTCAATGAACACACCCACATATCATGTAGTCTTTTCCATAATGCACTACTTGTCTCTTCATGCATCACAACTCATATATAGAATCCATAAGTTGCAACGAGATAGCAGAGCTATCCAATGCATCCATATCCATCCATACCTATTCGGGCATGTCACGAGGCCTCTAGATGAACATACATGTGTAACCTTGCATGAACCAATGTAAGCCACATTCGATCTTTCCATCTTGGAAAGTCAGATCCATCAAACTAAGAAGACACCATGCTTGCAATCTAGGAGACTCAATGTGTAACAAGAGACTAGAAACAATAATCTATCGTCAATAAGATCACACTTGCATATCCATATGCATCACATCACAAATATCTCAATGTAGAAGAAACCATGTGAAACACATATCACATAACCATGCATCTAGCATGCACATAAAACCATAAGCACAAATCTTCTCACCAAGCCTCCAAATTGACCATAAGAAGATGTGAACAATCCTAGGAAAAAATTGATAGAGTATCCCATGTAAACTAAGTAATCAACACAAGATAATCAATAGCAAAAGAAGAACGAATAACATATCACTACATCCCAATGATCCAACCATATGAATGGTGAACATAAACACCAATAAACTAATGGCAATGCATGTCCAAACAATAGCATGAGAAAGAATCTCACTAGGAACTAGTTCCACTTATAACAAGTCACTTATGTGGGTACTGAGACATGCTACATCCATGAAGATTGCTTGTTTGCTCACTCACCAAGTCTTCCCACGATTTGGACTTCACTTGGAAATTGTCTCAGATAGGGGTACTCATTTTGGCAATGATCTCATTGCCATGTTAACCACTGATTTTAATAGTATACATATGTTTAGCACTCCCTATTATTCATGTGTAGATGGATTGGCTAAAAGCACTAATAAGCTCTTACTAACTATGCTCAAGAAAATTATTCAAGATTGTTGAGAATTATGGGATCAATTTTTACCTTTTGTTTTATGGGCCTATCACACCACATATAAGGTGGCTATCGGATTTACTCCTTTAAAACTAGCTTACGGCTTGGAGATCATTGCACCCATGGAGCTAGTAGTTCTGAGTCTTCGGATTGTTGTGGACCCAAAAGTCTTATTGGAGGACCCTATCTACTCCCCCTTGGATGCACTCAATGAGCTTGTCAAAGATCGTTTGTATTTTTTTCTTCTCCAAGAACTACAAATTCGTCCTGCACAAACTCACGATGAGTATCCTAAAAACCATCTCTTATATGAAGGATAGCTAGTTCTTTTTTACAATGCCAAAGCTGACAGACGTGCGGGAAATATCAAACTGATGATTTTGGACCATACTAAATTTCAACACACCTAGATATGGCCACTTTTTGGTTAAACAAATTGATTGGTCAACTGCTCTCCATGCATGAGCATAGATTGCTTTCGCATGCACTATTGGACTGGGCCGATGTAGAAGCGTACCCAAACTCCATGGCCATTGCCCAAGTCATTGCTTCCACCCCAACCTCAGAGGCCTCATGGCAAGTTTTAGATGCTAAGCAAGTGCATGCAATTACCTTGCATGAGGTAGTGCTTCAGTTCCAACTATTGATAGATGAAAATGAACCCATTGAATTTCTATATGTACCTACCATGAAACTTCTATTTCTTGAACAATCAAGTAATGAATATGTCTTTTCCCTTTGACCACAACTTGAAGGGATTGTCATTGCAGAGAAGCATCGAGTCAACTGGGCTTTGTTCTTCTTCTGTCGCGTTCACAAAGAATTTGTGATGATTACTCGTAACTTGCCTCAAGGCCTACCCGTACAATTTTGACTTCCTTTTATCTTTACCATTCTATTCCGTGGAGAATTCCCTATTCCCATGTATGTGATGCTTGTTTAGTGTCCCTTTCCCTCTACTAGTGAGCCAGTTCCTCCCCCACCCCCTCCTCCTCTATTGGACGTGGAAGATGAGTCCATCACAATTTTATTTCGATGATACCACAAAAACCCACAAGTTACTTTGCTTGCCCATTCAAAATAGATTGGTTCTTTTGCTCCTCACCCAAATCCCTCTATTGGTCTCTCTTCTCCTTCACCTTCTCATCATTCTCTGATGGCTTCTCTTGCACCAAAACCAGTTGAACCTACCCTTGCCGATGACGAACCTGCCTCTTTTGTATCCAACTTGCAACCCTCCCCAACACTCTCTTGGTATGTTCCTCCAATGGTAGACTGCCCTTCTTCTTCCCGATGACCATGTCTAGTAGCTCCTCCTACTCGACCTTCCTCCACTTCTACCCCACATTACCCAAATACTTATTCACCTCCCAGTCTCGATGAACAATAATAGCACATCAGTGTCAGTGAGAACTCTAGCCTTGACTTGCTTCTCCTGCTCGGCCCCTTTTAGCAACATGTTGTCGACCAAGTCACTGGGGACATGACTTGGTGGATAGACTACTCGGAGGTTTTGGCTTCTAAAATTTTTTGACTTTTGGTCAACAACACCCTGCAAGAACGTGAGTTGATTTCTTTGTTCATTGCCTTCCATGAAGCCGAAGATATTACTGGACAAGCTAAGCATTGATTGTATTATTTTAAATAGGTTTTAAGGGAGCTGTAAAGGAATGGGATGTTGCAGGTGCACAGTCCCAAAATCTTCAAGCAACAAACAATAAGCACAAGGCCACAATCTAGACCTCATCAAGAAGAATGAATGCTTGTAGTGTCTTTTTGGAGGAAACCAAGTATGTTCTTCAACAAGTCAAGGATCAAGTTTCCACACTCCGTGCTAAAGCTATCTAGTTTTGGTCTAACAATATCGCTATGGCGGCTGAGGTAAAGAAATTGTCTAAAGAGTTGGAGCAAGCTTGTGCCTAGCATCAAGGGGCCGAGTTAGCACTTAATGAAGCATGTACCAATCACAATTGGCCAAGAGAAAAGCACCCACTATCCTATAGCAAGACTTCTAGCTGCAAAAAGATATTCACAAGCAGTTGGCTGCAAGGAGTTCTCTAGCGATTTTGCATACTGCCACCATTGTAGGCCGATCTTTTGAAGATGTGGTTTTAACAGACCAAACTACTCTCTTTACAATGCTTAGAGTAGTGCAAAAGAAAATTCAATTGAGTTTTTTCCCAAGCTAAAGATAATTTTTTAACAGCTGGTTAGGCCAACTTTTCAAATTTTGACGTAGGAAGAACCAAGTATTGTCCTAGATGCTACTCTGTAGTTCTTCTTCCATTTCTTTTATGTTCAGTTCCATTGTCCATGCAAAGTGTTAGGCCGGTGGGTATGTATAATTTAATTAATTATATCATCAAAATTATAAAGGGATGCTACCCCTTGAAAGCAACTTTTATAATGAATATGATAAATTGACCCAATGCAAAAATGAACCTATGAGGCAAAATTCTACTGGTGGTGCTTTGAGCACAAGGGAAGATCAAGCTTTTGCAACTAGGCAGGATCTAAATTATGAGTTACAATAATGGAGTCAGTAAATTAGTCCAAAGTTGTGAAGTAGGAGACTGACTTAGTGCAAGAAAAGTCAAGGAACCTATACTCAGATTTTCGTCATTCAAAACATATGTGATGCCCTAGTGACCATCGTTGAAAGTCTCGACTAAGTGTCATTTAATTGATGGTGTGCAAAATTCTATCGCATCAACTGTCTCTATAGAGGGTTCTCTAATGAATATGATGAATTGACTTGGTGAAAAAATGAACCTATGAGGCAAAATTATGCAGTGGTGCTTCGGGCATAAGGGAAGATGAGGTTTTTTCAACTAGACATGATCTAAATTATGAATTATGATAATGGAGTGATTAAATTGGTCCAAATTTGTGAAGTAGGAGACTGAGTTAGTGAAAGAAAAGTTAAGGAACACATACTTAGATGTTCTCTAGCCAAGAACCCTTAGTTGACCTTTGGACTGCAGAGTGACAAATGGGTGTAAGGAGTTCCACTTTAGAGTGTAGTAACCGGTGAGAGATCAACACAAGTCTCACTACCTTGCCAGGGTATATTGGACCTCATGAGGATAATTCTTAATGCAAAAATACTACACTTGTTTGCTCAAAGAAGATTACTCAAAAGAGTTCCCAAGAAAATCTAAGTGATCTCAAGAAGGCTAGAGTAAAACTCACACTCACTATGGAAGAACTAATCAAACTCAAACCTCACTATTAGGATGACACTACTAGGAAAGTAGGTATGGATCCCCAAGAAAGTTATATTGGAAACTCAAGTCACTCAAACACCCTTAGATGAGGTTGGTGAATATGATGAGGGTGATGAAGGGAACACTTTTATTCCTATCACTTACAATGGCATCACCACCAAGGAAATCATTGATTCAAGGGAAGTTGTATCAATCGCTACCAAGTCCTTATGGATTGAGTGGGGTAAATCAGATTTGAGGCCACATAGAATGAAATTTTAGCTAGTAGATGGACATATGGACAAACCCTTAGGGCTACTAGAAGGCATTACATCAAACACATATGGTGTAGAACTTGAGAAAACTCTCACCATTTGTGACCTTGTAAAGGTGAGCATTTATGAGCTCTTACTAGGAAGACCTTTTCTATGCCAATTATAAGTGATGCAAGATTGGGTTTGTATTTCTTTTACCTAGAACAACAAGTTTATGACTCACGTAGCTTTATTATCTAACTCTTATATAGATGTTACGCCACTCAAATGGAGGGCCATCCACCATAATGCAAATTTTTTTACAAAACGTGAGACTTCTAGTGACTTAGAACCTCAGTATGAGGCTTGGGAACATAAGGACACTCACTTGTGGATGTGTCAAGTTGCTCAAAGAAGAAATGATAGCAGAAAACAAAACAAGGAACTTCCATATGATTAGGCTCAAACTCTTTAACCTAGATGTTGCACTCAATGAAAAACCTTTGTAGAGCGTACACATGTAGAAGCAAAATGAAATTAACAATGTACTCACAAAATGAAAGAGTGTGAGACTGAAGTGAGTAAACCATGAAATGAGAAAACTCACATGGATTAGAGTAAGCATGCCAAGAGCATGAAGTATGCTCCCCAAGCTTCTAACCAATACAAAGTTGGGGAGATACCCTCCTTATATAGAGTTGGAGGAGGCTCTCCAAAGTACATATGTGGGATAATTCCCCTTGAAGGAGAATGATTAAAAGGTAGAAGCAAATGACAAGGTACCCAAATACAACCAGATACAACTAAATAAGTATGCAATGGAGTGTCACCTAGATATATGATAGAGATGCACTCATATGGATACAAAAGGAAATGAAATAGATGAAATCATATCCTCTTTCAGAGCACTCAAGATTACACCATGCTTGAATGAAGATTTGTTCTAGATCAAGTTCACCACTTGAAGTAAACCATAGTGTTATGGTATTATCCCATAAGATTTTTTTTTAAATCCATGTAAAAACCCATGAGTCTTTGTGGTTATTATAACTTCATTCTTGTTAAAGAATAAATATGCAAGACTCAAAATCCACAAGGTTTGAGGTTGGTGATCAACCAACTACCAAATTCAAGTTTGAAACTTGATTCTCTATTTTCCTAGATTATAGGAAAAGATAGCTTGATCACAACAAATTAACTTGCAAGCTATTTTGAATTAAAATTGATTGTAAGGAAGTCTTGGAATCCACAAAGAGTTTATTTAAAGACTCTCAAAGACTTTTACAATATGTTAGATGAATACATAGTCATTTTCATCTTCATCTTGCTTGTTCCTTATTTTTCTACATCACCTTCTCAAAAGTTTGATGACTTGTAAAGGTTGGTTCTCACTCCTCGAAGATGCAATTCCTATGATTAAGGCCTTATTGGAAAGAAATTAGTTTCTAATTTATTTCTATAAATCTTTGTATTATTTTGTTCAATAGTGTGTGAGAAACAAATGTTTAAGCTCTCAGGGTCATTCTCTACATACTCTTGAAAAGTTGGGGTGACATCCTCTCAATGCTAAACTTATAATTAGAGCATAGTTTGATTATAAATCTGATTATTGTGCTTAATAGCTACTTAACCATATAGTTCACCATCCTCTGAGAGGAACTTATCCAATTGTTATCAAGCTAGGAGCACTAAGCATTAGAAGTTGCATGATTAATCCATACATAGCAAGTTCTATGCACTAGCTTATGTGCAAAACTATTTGTCTTGGATCAATTGTTTCTCAATGATTTTCCAAAGAATTTAGTGTGTTTAATTGCATCAATTCGAAGCTTATAAGGTGTATTAGAATCTCCAACAACTAAAGGTCAGGTCCAATGCTATTTAGTTGGATCAAAGTTCTTCATTTTCAACCACATTTTTCTACTAACCTTCAACTCTCCAAGCACTTTCACTAGTATGAGATTTACATCAAGATGGGTGACAATTTTCCTTCAATGATTGAGAATATTGATAGTAATAAATATACTACTTGGAAAATTAAAATGGAAGATTACTTGCAAGGTAGAAATGTCTATGGAATTGTAGTAGGTGATCAAGTTATTCCTACTCCAAGATCAGAAGGAGGACCTACACAAGAAGAGACTGAGAAACTCACACTATGGTGTGCAAGGGATGCTCAAGTTAGGTCTTAAATCTTAAAATCTATCTCAAATTTCTTGTTACCACACATTAGAGGATGAAAGACATCACAAGAAACTTGACATGCACTTGAGACATTCTTCTCTGCTAGCACCAAATCTAGGAAGAATCACTTATGGAATGAATTCAACAAAATGAAGAAGACACCAAAGCAAACAAACATAGAGTTTGTCACCAAAGTCAAGGAGGTTGCAGATCAATTAGCTTCAATTACAGAATTGATTGAAGAAGAAGCCATCATGAGGGAGATCCTAAATGGTATTAGGACTGACAAGTGATGGCAATCATTTACAACTACTTATGATCTTATCATGGATGTGCAGACACCTAAATTCAACATATTTCTTGGACAATTCTTCAATCAAGAGGCCAACAACAACTTGAAGGAAGTTAATTCTTATCAAGGATATCTACAAGTTCCCTTTATGCAGGTATGAAGGACAAGAAGAATAATGAAAAGAAGAAGGGGGAGGATGATGATGAAGAAATCTATCAAGCCAACTATGAAGGCAAGAGAAAGTGGAAAGGGAAGAAGAAATGAGCAAAGCGAGACAAAAGAAAAGAACAAGAGAGCCAACCTTGTGCCATCTATAATAAGACCAACCACACCACTCAAAATTGATGGTTCAATGGAAGAACACAGAAAGGAGGAGGTAGAGGTGCATTTGGCAACATAAGGGGCAGAGGTGGACAAAAAAAAACTACAATAACACCAATAGAAACTACAAGAGAAGGGACTCCAAACAACAACTCAAAGGATCAATCACATGAGGATTCATTAATCCTAATGAATTTGAGTCATAAAGAAGGTAAAGAAGATGAGCATTTGTTCAACATAGATTCTGGTTGTTCAAACCATGTTGTTGGCAATGTTGCTCTTCTATCTGACTTGGAGAAACCCAAGCATAATCATGAAGAAAAAAAAAGGGATGATACCAAACACAATGTGGAAAGGATTCACAATGTCAAAGCTCCCAATCACAGAACAAATATTCTGAGTAAGGTTCTCTATGTACACACTATCACTAAAAACCTAGTAAGTCTAGGTCAAATAGTTGAAAAAGGCTTACAAGTTAGGTTCACCCAACATGGAGCTTATGTGGAAGATCCATGTCAAGGCTTCAAGAAGATAGCTAGAGGTCAAAAGCATGGTAGACTCCTCACTTTTGTAGTGATAGAAACCAAGAATATAGCTCTATTCAACTTTGGTTCTCAAACCCTAAGTGAGCTAGAAGTGTGGCATAAGAGACTTGCTCGTGTGAATGAAAGAACCTTGAAGGATATATGTAGGGATCAAAGTGTTCTAGGACTACCAAAGATTTCAAAGCAACACATGATCAAAAGGTGTGATGCTACATCCACAATAATCTCTAGATCTAGTACACATTGATGTTTGGGGACCAAGTCTAGAACCTTCATTACCAGGATCAAGGTATTATGTACCTTTTGTTGATGATCATAGTAGATGGACAATTCTGTATTTTATCAAGAATAAGAGTGAAGTGTTTGAATGATTCAAGAAGTATCTAGCACACGTGGAAAATCATACATGTAGAGCATTAAAGAAACTCAGATCTGATGGAGCGGGAGGATACTTCTCCAAAGATTTTTACGAGTACGTGTAGGATAAAGGCATCAAAAGGGAAGCGATTACCAAGTACTCTCCTCAACTAAATGGTATTGCAAAAAGGAGGAACAAAAGCGTTCTTGGATCAGTAAGAACTATGCTTGAAGAGAAGAAGTTACCACATTATCTATGGGCAAAGCCACATCTATTGAATTGTATCTTGTGAATAGAATTCCATCCAAATATCTTCAAGATATGACTCCATATGAATCTTGGAATGGTCGCAAACCACATTTAGCTCATTGCAAAGTTTTTGGTTGCTTAGCATATGTACATGTACCTTCACAAATCAGAGGGAAATCGGATGAAAGGGAAACCCTTGTGTCCATTGGATATGATTCAACTCTAATGGGATACAAAGCAATTCACCACAAGAAAAGATGTTGTATTTAGAGAACATAGTTCATGGTACGAAGAGGATAAATAGAACATAAATTTACCCTGTGATCTTGATTCAAATTTTCATCCATTATGTAACAAGCATGATATACAGGTGCAGGATTCTAAAAGTGAATCACATGATGATTAAGATGAAAAGGAGAGAGACTACAAGTTCTAGAAATCAAGACCAAAGTCTAAGATGGAAAAGTGTGGAGAATGCTCCAGACACACTCCTAGAAGGTCAACAAGGCAGAGGAGGCAACTTGAAAGGTATGGTTATCACTCTACTTTTGTAATCAAACACACTATCTATTTGGAAAAAGAATCAAGTTTAGAGGAACCATGAACTTATGAAGAAGCCAAAGGTAACCCTAATTGGGAGAAACCCATTAAGGAAGAAATAGAAGTTTTAAAGGAAATGACCACATGGGAGTTAGTTCCAATGCAAACCAATCATAAGGTAATAGGAAGCAGATGGGTCTACAAATTCAAAAGGAATTTAGATGGATCAATCTATAGGTACAAAGCCATGTTGATTGCTAAAGGATATGCTCAAAATCAAGGCATAGACTATGAAAAAAATTTCTTACCAGTGGCCAAGATGACCATCATAGAACCTTCCTTAGTGTAGCAGCTACAAGGAATCGGAAGCTACTTCAACTTGAGGTAAAGAATTCTTTTCTCAATGGGTGGATCATTGAAGAGCTATACATGTCACAACCCCCGAGGTCTAAAAATCCTAATTATACTACTTATGTAGGAAAGCTTAAAAAAGCATTGTATGGTTTAAAAAAAGCTCTTAGACCTTGGAATTATAGATTCGTGACCTATTTACAAGATCAAGGTTCTAAGTCAAGCAACATAGATCCTTGTTTGTTGATCAAGAAGGTTCATAATGAAGATATCTATTTATGTGTGTATCTAGATGAGATAGTTATGATAGGTGATGACTTGAATTGAATAGAAAAATCAAAAGGCATATGCAGGAAGAATTCAAGATTAGTGACCTTGGAGAACTCACATTCTTCCTGTTGATATATTTAGGTAGTGATGTGTGTGAACACTCTAGGACCGCCGGGGCACTTTTTTCCCTCTTTAGGAGGTTTTTTTCCCCCGGCTTGTATATACGCCTATTGCCCTAATGGGCTACTTATCTTTGTACATTCTCTAGTAATACATTCAGCCTTGTGTGTTGTGCTCCAAGCTTCTTCTTCTTCCTTGTGTTGTTCGCGTGCTTCCGCAGACATCTAACTCCAACAATTGGTATCAGAGCAGGTCGTCGCTTCTTCTAGGGCGCCGTCGACACTCCTCCATTTGCAGTCTCAAATTCGCAGGAAATTCGGTAAGCATACTCAGGGTGTTTCCAAGATCAAAACAGCTTCGCTGTGTGGTGCCGAAATTGCGATCTGAGCTCGTTTCGGCCTCCGAATGCACTATTGCAGCGCTTGTGCAGGCTATTTCGTCCTTCTGTGCCAAAGGTATATACTAGTTTCTGTTCGCCAGTTTAAGCGTCTCGAAGTCTGTTACAGGTCTAGCAGAACTCGTCTGGGCAGTTCTGTTCAACTTTTTGAGATACAGTCAATTTTTTGCATCAAGGTATTTTAGTCACCGGCCATGGCTGAAAGCACTGATGTATTCCGTATGTTGGCTGTTGAGGATAAGTTGGATGGTACCAACTACCCATTATGGGCTTATATGATGCGACATGTACTGGTTGCAAAAGGATTGTGGAACATTGTGCAGGGTGTTGAAAGACATCCTGTTACACCTGTAACGATAGGTATTGCAAATACAGGTGTTGGAGGTGATGAAGATGGTGTCGAAGATGATATTCCGCAGATTCCTATTCGTGCTGCTGTTTCTGTTGCACCTACTGCGAGCAGATTCGTTGGGATGGCAGAGATGCCCAGGCACATGCATTGATAGCTTTGTCTGTCAAACGTGCCATTATTTCTCACATTCACTCTTGCAGAATAGCAAAGGATGCTTGGGATACACTTACCACTTTGTACCAGCCTAGGAATGAGGCTCCTGTTGCTTACCTCCGAAAACAGTTGGAGAGTGAGCACATGAATGAAGGTGATTCTATGGACAGTTTTCTTACAAAGATCAAAGACCTGAAGGAACAATTGATTTCTGCTGATGAGGTTATACCAGATAGCTCACTTGTGCAGACCGTTCTGAATGGTCTTCCTGATTCATATCAGAGTTTTGCCTCTACTCTTCGGTTGATGATGAAAGGCAATCCGAATGCCTTGTCATTTGAGGAATTAGTCTCTGTTATGTTGCAGGAAGATCAGTCCAGGCAGAACAGGTCCATTATGCGTGTTGCAGATCAAGCTTTCTTGGCTAGTCAGAAGGGCAAAGGAAAATGGAGCTCTTCTACTAGTAAGCAGAAATCTGCAAATGCTGCACAATCGAAGAACTAGGATAAAGATGAGAAGAAATCAGAAAAGCAGAAATTGTTCAGCAAGTATTGTAAAGGAAATGATCATATTATAAAGAACTTTCCAAAACTGGCTGCTAAAGAGGCAAAGAAGAAAGAGGCTGGAATGGTTGTTGCAGAGGCCTCTACACCAAAAACAGAGTCTGCAAATCTTGTGCAGGAAGAAGAATGGGCGTTTACTACTGTCTGCAGTTTTGACCCATCTTCTCATGATTAGTGCATGTCTGCAGTAGACTCAGATGTTTGGTACTTTGACAGTGGGGTGACCAAACATATTACCTCGCAGCGCAGTTTCTTCTCTTCACTCGAGCCTGCCCCTATATGGAATACTGTCACATGCGCCAATAACTCCTCTTATCCTGTTATGGGAGTTGGTAAGATCATTCTGACTACTGCTGATGGTAGTTCTTTCACTTTGTCAGATGCTTTATTTGTGCCAGGGATAAAAAAGAACCTGTTATCAGTTTCTGCATTAGCCAAGATTGGCTTGGTTGTGAAATTCGTTGATGACAGGTGTACAGTCCATGATCTCTCAAATGGCGATGTGATTATTGCTTCTGGAATTTTATGTCGTGGGCTGTATAAGCTCATAGACTATGAAAGATCTGTGAATGATTCGGCCTGTGCAGTTCATGATTATCAGGCTATGTCAGATGCAAAGCTTTGGCATGCACGCTTTGGTCATCTGAATTTTGCTAGTTTGTTAATTACCTTTACTTCGTGACTTTCATTGATGATTTTTCCAAGCATGCATGGGTATATCCACTCAAAGCAAAGTCCGAAGTGTTCATGTGCTTCAAACAGTTTTTGGTTTTGGCTGAAAATCTATCAGCATGTAAAATGGGCACCCTCCGTTCTGATCGAGGGGGGGAATATATGTCTTCAGATTTTAATGCATTTCTGGCTGAATGTGGGATAAAACACCAGTGTACAGTGCCGTATACACCTCAACAGAATGGAGTTGCTGAACGAAAGAACATGTCACTCATGGAGATGGCGAGGTGCATGGTCAAAAGGCAGGCTTTACCACATAGTTTCTGGCTTGAGGCTGTCATGTGTGCAACATATGTACTGAACAGGTGTCCCACTAAAGCGTTGCAGTCTATCACTCCATATGAGGCTTGGCATGACCGCAAGCCATCTGTTGCTCATCTGCGTGTTTTTGGTTGTTTGGCATATGCATTAGTGCCTGAACAACATCGCAGAAAATTGGATGATAAGGCAGTAAAATGTATTTTTGTTGGGTACAGTTCTGAAGGTAAAGGCTATCGTCTGTATCATCCACAGACTAAACACGTTCTGGTTAGCCGTGATGTTGTCTTTGTGGAAGATGCTATTCAGCCATTGCTTTCATGTACTAAGGAGACATCTGTTAGCTCCAAAGACATGTATGATACTTTGATGCCTCTTTTTACAGGTGGACAGGCTAGTGCTGGTCCTAATGAGGCAACTTCTCAGCCTTTGCAAGTTTCATATGATGATGCAGATCATTCCATTTCTGATGCAGATTTACATGATGCACTTGTTGATGAGAGAGCTGATATTGAGCAGGCAAAAACTATGCCAAAATGGCTGGTGGAGACTTTGCGTGACAACAAATTAGATGCACCTTTGTCATATCGTACTCGTTCAGGCTCTCATAGTACCTCCTTTGCATCAGATTGCTATGCTATGGCTACATCTAGTCTCTGTGATGAGAATGAGCCTGTTTCTTTTGATGAAGCACAAAATTCAGAAAATTGGATGGCTGCTATGCAATCTGAATATGATGCTATAATGAAGAATGGTACATGGTCTTTATGTGACTTGCCTCTTGGCAAGAAGGCCATTGGCACTAAGTGGGTATACAAGCTGAAGTGTAAACCTGATGGTACAGTTGAGAGGTATAAGGCTAGGCTTGTTGCAAAGGGTTATACACAGGAAAGAGGCATTGATTTTGATGAGACGTTTGCACCTACATGCCGTATGACTACTGTTCGGAGCATTTGTGCACTTGCAGCCCATCATGGTTGGAATGTACATCAGTTGGACATTAAAACAACATTTCTGAATGGTGACTTGCATGAAGAAGTGTATGTTTTTCAGCCTTGTGGCTTTGTGCAGAAAGGGCATGAAAACCAGGTTTGCAGGTTAAAGAAGGCATTGTATGGTTTAAAGCAAGCACCACGTGCTTGGTATGAGAAGATACATGCCTATCTGATTGCACATGGTTTTGAGAACAGTCCAACTGAAAGCACCTTATATGTTAAACGTGCTAATGATGTGCTTCTGATAATTGTTGTCTATGTTGATGACATGCTGCTCACTGGTCCTATTGAGACACATATTGCTGATTTTAAGGCTGATTTGCATGCCTCATTTGAGATGTCTGATTTGGGGCATTTGCATCACTATTTGGGCATTCAATTTATGCACGTTGATGGTGGAATGGCTTTGTGTCAAACGAAATATATTGACACATTATTGCAGCATTTTGGCCTTGAAGACTGTAAGCCTATTGCCACTCCTATGGAGACAGGTTTACGATTGAGTCTTCATGATGCTGGAGATGCATTTGATGCTGTTCTCTATCAACAGGCTGTTGGATGCTTGATTTACTTATGCATTACTCGGCCAGATATTCAGTTTGCTGTCTCACAGATGAGCAGGTTTATGCATTGCCCAGGAGTTATGCATTGGAAAGCGGTTAAGCGCATCTTTCGCTACTTGAGTGGTACTCAGCTACTTGGGTTGTTTTATCCCAAGGGGGGATCACTACCGCCAGATTTGCATGCTTTTTCTGACTCAGATTGGGCTGGTTGCTATGACACTCGTGTGTCCACCAGTGGTTTTTGCTTCATGCTTGGTAGCTCATGTATATCTTGGTTGAGCAAGAAGCAGCCTACTGTGGCCACTTCCAGTTGTGAGGCTGAGTATAGGGCAACTTTCACAGCGACTGTTGAGTGTGTGTGGCTCAGACGCCTTATGGCTGATTTGGATGTTGGCCAGTCTTCTGCCACCACCATCTTCACTGACAGTCAGAGCGCATTGGCAGTTGCGAGGAACCCTGTGTTCCATGCTCGCACTAAGCACATTGAGGTGCATTATCACTATGTCAGGGAGAGGTTCTCTGCTGGGGAGATCAGCTTGGCATATGTGCCCACGCAGGAGAACATTGCAGACCTTTTCACGAAGGCTCTGCCTAGGGGGAAGTTTGAAGCTTTCCGCAAAGCTTTGGGCTTACTTCCTTTTGTGGAGTGATTTCCACATAGCTTGGCACTTCCTTATACATGAGTGCCAGCTCCTTGTTCACCACATCACTCCCAGGGGGGATTTGTTGATATATTTAGGTAGTGATGTGTGTGAACACTCTAGGACCGCCGGGGTAATTTTTTCCCTCTTTAGGAGGTTTTTTTCCCCCGGCTTGTATATACGCCTATTGCCCTAATGGGCTACTTATCTTTGTAGATTCTCTAGTAATACATTCAGTCTTGTGTGTTGTGCTCCAAGCTTCTTCTTCTTCCTTGTGCTGTTCGCGTGCTTCCGCAGACATCTAACTCCAACACTTCCTAGGTATGTAGGTCATCTATATAGATCAAGGAATGTACCTAACTCAAAGAAGGTATATTCAGGATCTACTCTTGAAATTCAAGATGGATAATGCAAAGCCTATAGGACACCAAAGGAGATTGTTGAGATACCAAGCTCAATGTGTGATGATCCATGATAACACATATCACTTTTTCATTTCTCTGACATGTATAGTGGTCACATCGGTATATGTCAGGGACACCTCATTGAGCTTTATTAGATTTATCTACTGAGAGTGATGGCACATTTGTTTCTTGCCAGCTCACTCATTCGTGGACATTAGGTTCTTCCTTATGTACTGGTCTTTATATATTGCATTTGTTGTATTCTTGCTTTTAGGTCATTCTTGTACATTCCTTTTATGTTATAGAAGAAGAAAAAGAATATCATTCTTCCTTGCCTCAATCTGTGTGTGTGCTTCTCCTTGATTGTGAGATTGTGTGTGTGAGCTCTCTTCCTTATCTGCTTCCTCGTGACATGGTATCAGAGCCAGTGTGGCTGTAGAGAGCTTGTGGAGAAGGCCGATGGTGAAGAGTATGCAAGAAGGCATGGAGAAAGTGTGATTCACAAATGACTTCAGATTGCTACAAAAATCTCAACCTCCATTTTGAGCCTACAAGGTGGGGCCCACAAAAAAAGGTCAATTTGCAAAACTGTAACTTGCATCGTGTTTGAAAACACTCATGTATTCTAGATCCAAAATTTCAAGAAATTCTATGTATTGTTGATACACGAAGATTGTGTTTTTCTGAGATCAAACTGTCATGTCATAGTGCGACAGTGTTCAAGCAGAAGTGCTGCTTGTAGATTTTTGTAGTGTTGTGAATAGCTGCAGAAAGGGCAAACGTAGATGGAATGAGTCAACTTATGAGCGATAAACTGGACAAGAACAACTTCCATGCTTGGAGATTCAAGATGACGAATTTCTTGATGGGAAAAGGCTACTAGAAGTACATCGAAGGAGAGAACGAAAATGCTCTACAGTTACCAGAGAGGAATTGGACTACAAACCAGTTAAGAGCGTATGAAGAATGGAATCAAGGAGCAAGAAAGGTAATGTATTGGCTATATGTTAGCATATAGGATAGCATGATTGGGCACATACAAGATGCCAAGACTCCGAAAGAGACTTGGAACAGTTTGGTCACATTGTATGTGACCAATACAAAGGCACATAAATTACAACTCAAGAACGGGGTACATACACTGGAGAAAAAGGGCATGTCAGTAAGTGACTACACTCTGAAAATCAAAAGCATATGTGAGTCACTTGCATCTATTGGCGTGAATGTAGATGACGATGATGATAAGGTGGAAGTGTGACTTCGTGGTTTAGGAGCTGCATATAAGAAATTTAGAACTTTTATACATACCAAGGAAAATATTTCAAATGTTGCTGATCTAGTATCTATGCTGATTATTGAAGAAAAGAATCTTGGTGAGGATTCAAACTCCTAAGGAAAACCCAGTTTTGAGCAGGTATTCTACTCTAGAAAAGGAAGAGGCAAAGGCAGAGGCTTCGGAAGCGGAAGAGGATACAATAACTAAGACCAAGGTCAACAAAAAAATCATGCAAGAGGAAGAGGATAGTTTCAAGATAGGGGGAGCCAAAGAGGCCGCAGAAATTTCCAAAGAAATGATCCAGGTAATGACAGTAAAGGATGCTGGAATTGTGGTAAAGTTGGACACTTTGAACGTGATTGTAGGTTGAAGAATCAAAATAACAGAAGGCAGCAAAACAACTATGCGTCCACAAGTGTAGATGATTCTAACATGTTGTTCATGGTTCAACATCACATTATGAATACGATGTCTACTCGTGTTTCAAAATCAAATGATAATATCTAGTATGTTGATTCAGGTGCTTCAAATCACATGACTAGTCATGTAGAATGGTTTAGTACTTTGTCGAAGTTTCCAGTTCTTGGATATGTTGAAACAAGGGATGACACATCACATCCTATCAAGCATACAAGAAACATAGAACTATCTATGGAGGATGGAAATGTAAAACATCTTGCTGATGTGCTGCATGTTCCAAATATAACAAAGAATCTAGTTTTTGTTGGACAAATGGTTGACCACGGATTACAAGTCAGGTTCAATGCCGATGGGTTATATGTAGAAGAGTATAAACAGGATGGAAGATTGATTGTGTTAGGCTGTCGAAATGTAATTGAAATAATTGGAAAATGTAATTGGAAAAGATGCACATCGAAAGGATGTAGCATAACATTTGGAACTCTTTGATAATGAAAGTATGCAAAAGCAGATGCATGGGAGAAGCAAGACGCCAGGCTGTGGGTCTGGGTGGTGCACTTGCGGGTCATTTTTAGCACGAAGTTTTACTTAAACTGATGTAATGATCTTTTACTATTCTGAATATTAAGTCATTTTAGTGATCTTGTTTGTGTAATACTTTGACTAATGAGGATATAATTTTAGTTGTGGTTGCGGGTAAATTGATGGTGGAGAATCTGTGTTATTCTACATAATTGACTAGCATACTTTATCATGGTGAAGTATTTTGCTTAATGTTAGAAAGTTTGGTGGTAAAATTCTTAATTACAAGTTGCTGGTGGATAATCAAAGTAAAGTGATGAGTAACTTTGCATAGTGAATGTTTTCTCTAGGAAAATAAACATAGGGCCTCTATAATATAGACCCCCGACCATCTCAAGAATAGAGTAGTGGATTTATTCCCATAAGTCGTTAACACTGGCACCGGCCATGGGGCATGGAATAGCCGGTCTGAGGGCAGATTAAGGTTGGATGAAAGAAAGAATTTTATGATATATGCCTGTAACGCGTTCCGGCGAATCTTATCTGAAGTATCGAAGTGATCAACATCCGTGGAAAGTTACTAGCACCTTGGGAACACCCTTCGGTGGCAGTGGTGAAGGACAATCATTTGAAGGAAAGTGTGATACTCGAACTAGTGGAGTGGTGCCACAGTATTTTCTTGTTCAAGGATTATAGAGTATACTAGAATTTCAATCAATTCAATCTATTGAAAGTGTCGTCAGTGGAGTAGGTTCTTATTCCAGTGATAGCTTGGTGAATTTCGGTGATAACCCAATTTTTTGTTGTGATTCCGGTGGTACTAGTACATTTGTGGGTGAAAGTTTTGGTGAAAAGTTCATCTCAGACACAAAATATGATGAATGGAAGTTGAATTCAGACATGTGTGATCGACTCAATGATACCATATGATTGAAGATTTTGCAAAGTGACCATACGACACAACAACAATCAGAATCAACTTGTTCAAGTAGTTTCGAAGTGATACTTCCTCTTGATTTAGACGACATGAGTAGTACACAACAACAACATTAGCAACAACAACAACAACAACAACAACAACAACAACAACAACAAGAGCAGCAACAGATCATACCCCCATGACCGATACCTGCCAGAGTCACATATACTAAATTTGGTGGATTTCCTATTGATGACCTTAATGCTCATGTACATACTTTCGAAATTAATTATGATGTACTAAACTATCGAGCAGATCCGGCATGTAAGGCCATAATGTTTCAATCTACTCTTGTTAATGAAGCTCGTCATTCGTCAACAGAATATGATATTAATCATTTCGGTCAATACGACAATGTTAAGAATGCCTTTTTACAACGTTTTTTATTAAAGTAAAATGCGACTAAAATCTTTGATTATTTACAAAACAATAGAAAAAAACCACATCAAAGTGTGCAAAAGTATGCAATGTTATTCTGCACTCATCTATGGTAGCTGTCTCCAACACATGCTAATCTACCAGATGATGTGATTACCCAATGGTTTATTAATGGACTGAATCCCCAACTCAAAAAAGTTATGATTATTCGATGTGTGGGCGGTATGACCTTGGATGTAGTCATTGCTATGGCATTACAGTTGGGACATAAGGTTGGTGGTTTTATCAAAGATCTGGATTGGTTAAAAGCCTCCAAGAGTACGAACGATGATCCATTGAAGCAAGTATATTGCACCAAATGTAAGAACCCTGGGTACACCACTTCAACTTGTGCACTCAATCAAATGTACTATGCTATTTGTAATATAGCGAGTCATTCTACCAAAACTTGTCCATATAATGCAAAAGTACATACCAGACTGACTGTAAATGCCATAATACAGGAGCAAGGACAACCATCCGCTCACTATGTACCACCACATTTGAGAAATACATCTTATCAAACTTACAAAAATTATAGAGGACCACGACCAAAAAATTTTGGACAGCCTCGTTGGAATGCGGGACAAGCCAGTGAAAGTGCATCTTTCCCACCACCAAGATGCCATTTTTGTGGAGAAATTGGACGTATCTGCAGATATTATAAAGAAGCATCCGAATATGATAAGCGAAGAAAAGAACGACAACATCCACTGGCAAATATGGTTTACATCTCAGCATTAGATAAACAAGTGGCAGCAGTTCAAACACGATCCGGTAAGAAGTTGCACCCAGTTGCTGAGATTCTTGAACCAGGAATTCGAGAACAACAAAACATGTTTACTAAAGCTAGCACATGGGCATCTCAAGAACCAATTGTCTTTGTCTATCCGGTACTGATGGTCCAATAGATAGTACAAAATACCCCACCGAAAGAGAGGGATCCGGTCCAATTACCACTAGAGAACACACCATACTTGATATCGGGTATGCCAAATTTTGATTCTATGTGGAATATTTTATCAAAAGCATCTATTACGATCCCATTGGGGCAACCTTTATCATTGGTCCTTGGTATTTGACAACAATTTTAGCAACAAATTAGTCCAAGATCTTCGTGCACACCTGCTATATCAACTATCAGCCCAGAAACAAATTCTACGGTGGATCATGTTGTTCCTTTAATAACGGTATGGTATAAAAACCACAAAATTACACAAGTATTAATTGACGGAGGTTCAGGGGTTAATATTGCTACAGCTGCACTCTGTAAGAAGTTAGGATGGACTCAGATTGAACCCATCTAGTTCTTTGTAAGAATGACTGATCAATCTTAGGTACATCTAGTGGGTTTGGTGTGTGATATACCCATTACCCTATAGGGAGCAGTGTTCAAAATGACTTTGTTGTCTTGGAATTACCAGAATCAAGCCTGGATTACAACTTATTATTTTGGAGGCCCTGGTTGAAACAGGCAAAAGTGTTACAGGATTGGTCTGCACACGAACTTATTTTTAAAAGCAATCACCGAAAATATGTTGTACCCTTGGATGATATTAGGCCCTATAACTTACATGCACGACTTTATGTGGCAAAACCCGTGCATATGTTGGATGGCCTTTCGGATGACGGAGAAGAAGCTTTTTTAAAATGCTAACCAAGATTTGTTAGCATTGGGTATAGTTGATTTGCAAGCCATAATGGATAATTGGACTCCGGCCACTTGTATGGTAGTCCCTCTTATCGATGAAGTGGACCCGATTCTGGATCAAGTTTTGGATGCTACTGATCTTCAACATTTACTCCCCCCACCTGAAGATATGTCCATGCCCCGATAGTTTTATGTACCGGAAGATCAACTAATCACTTGCAATTTGGGTGACAAGGTTGATCCGTCCCCGATCAAGATTAAGGCCGGATTAGGTGAGACTTTTCAAGATGGCTTACTACAGTTGCTGAAGGAATTTGCTGATGTATTCGCTTGGGAATATCACGATATGAAGGTATCCGATCCTTGTATCTACCAACACCGTGTGATGCTAAAACCAGATGCTCGGCCAATTAAACAACAGAGTTACCGGATGAATCCCAATTATGTTGCGCAAGTGAAAGCTAAACTGAATTGGCTATTGAAAGTAAGTTTCATTGTTCCCATTGAGCATGCCGAATGGATCTCTCCTATTTTCATCGTCCCAAAGAAAAACAAGCAATTATGCATTTGTGTGGACTACCAGAAATTGAATGCAGTGACAATACCCGATCCCTTTCCATTACCTTTCTTGGATACTATGCTAGATGATGTTGTAGGATGAGAAATGTACTCTTTTTGGGATGGTTATAGTGGTTACAATCAGGTCCGCATGGCGAAAATGGATATTCCCAAGATTGTGTTTATTACGAATTGGAGAGTATATGCTTGCACGGTGATGTGGTTCGGCTTATGCAATGCTCCAAGCACTTTTCAGTGATGCATGCAAGAAATCTTTTCTCCCTACTTAATTACATTTATGCGGGTGTATCTGGACAATTTCTCATTATTTGATGATACATTGGCTCACCTCTACCACCTCAGATGTTGCTTTTCTAAGTGTCAGGAGTTTCGTTTTTGTTTAAATCCCAATAAATCCGTCTTTTCAATTTCTTGTGGCAATCTATTCGGTCATGTTATTTCACAACAGGGAATTCAAGTGGACCCTGATAAAGTTTGTGCGATGTTGAATGCACCCCCTCCGGTGACACCAGAGGAAGTTATGTGATTCCTTGGTCAAATACGGTGGCATGGTCGACATCTCTGGTGGCTCGCTCATGTGGCTATATCGCTTAATCATTCGATTACTAGTAACCCTCGACAGTTTTTATGGACGCAAGAATGTCAACTGGCTTTTGATTGAGTGAAAACTCTCCTTACACAGGCTCCTATTCTACAAGCTCCTAATTGGCAACTTCCTTTCCATGTCTTCGTGGATGCTTCTGATATTGCAATCGGTAGTGTGTTAATGCAGCAACATGACAAGTGGTTTCGTCCTGTTTATTATGCCAGTCGATGACTAACAGCTGCTGAATGTAATTATTTCGTTACTAAATGAGAATGCCTTGGTTTAGTCTATTCAGTGAAAACATTCTGGCACTATCCGCTGGGATGCAAATTTACCTTCCATCAGCCTTGGTTTATCTTGTAGGACAACAACATTTAGGTGGCAGATTAGCTTGGTGGGTGTTGTTGCTTCAAGAATTTGATTATGAGGTTGTGCATCACCTAAGATCAGCACATGCTCTCGCAGATTTCCTTTCTCGCTTGGATTCCGATGAGCCTCCCCGTGGCATTGATGATACCACTCTGGCCATCTATGTGACCGACTCAGTTCAAGATGATTCTCAGGTGTTACCTATGTCACCTTCGTATTATGACACCCTTATGATTTTTCTAACCAGTGGATGTCCTCCAAATACTGCTTCGATGTCAACTCGCCATAAATTGGCTATGTATAGTCGCCGATTTTGCATCATTGTGGGACAATTGTATTATATGGATCCATTTGGTGCACTCTTACAATGTATTCCACCACATGAAGTTTCTTCGATCATCGCAATGGCTCATTCTACTCCTTCCGGTGGCCATTTTTCGATAGACCTTACGTATCGTAAAATTCTACATAGTGGATTATGGTGGGCCACCATGCATCATGATATTGCTACTTATGTTCAACAGTGTGATGCTTGCCAATGTTTGGGACAACCCTTACACTGACATCATTTTTTGCTTTAGCCTGTCCTCCCCCTTGAGCCTTTTCAAAAGTGGGGATTAGATTTTATTGGTCCTATTACACCTCTTGCTATTGTCACAAATCATCGTTATATCCTTACCTGTACTGATTATGCTACTCGTTGGGCCGAAGCTTGGGCATTACAATCAACAACTTCTCTGATAGTTGCTAAATGTTTACTTCGTGATCTTTTCCCTCGTTATGGGCTCCCTTTGGAGATTGTTTCTGATCAAGGCACTCATTTTGCTAATTCATTAATGCAAGTTTTAACCCGAACCTTCAGTATTGTCCATAAATTAAGTTCCCCTTATTAGCCTCGGGTGAATGGATTGACCAAAAGTACTAATAAAAATCTTCTTAATATGCTGAAGAAACTTGTTCTGGAATGCCCAGAAAGATGGGATCAATGTCTTCCTTCGATCTTATGGGCTTACCGCACTACCTATAAAGTTGCTAGCGGAAGTACCCCTTTCATATTGGCCTATGTTCTTGAGGCAATTGCACCTATGGAATTGGTTGTACCTAGCTTACGAGTGGCATTGGAGCACAAGTTATTACCCAAAGATTCTTTCCCTTTCTAATTGGATGGCGGATCTTTGCATGAACAGTGTCTAGAAAGCTTTTTGGTTCTTCAAGAAGTTCAATTACGATAAGCTAAAACCCATGATTGATTCCTCAGGACTCCTGTCTTTACAATCAGGCAATTGGTTCTTTTTTACAACACCAAGTCTAATTGTTTGGCTAGAAATTTCAAGCTTCTGTTAAAAGCACTTCTGCCAAGTCGCTTTTAATCTCGTTTCGGGTCCTTGGGGATGGTTAGGGGTCTGACAGTGCAGACGCCCTTTATTCAATTTTCCCAAATTAACTATTCAACTAAACAGTAACTATTCTTTCAAGGCAACAACTTCCGCTACACAGTTACTATTTTCCGGTTACGATTATCTTTACACATTAAACTTATCGCATGAGTTAACAATCACATAGTCGCACAGACTTATTAATGTGAATGTAACATTACTGTGTTAATACTTAATACTACAATTCAACGAACATAATATAGTACTAAAGAATTCTACAAATCTGCACATGATCTGCTCAGCACGGTCGCCCAGACAGACAGTCTGGCGAACCCGTCTCTCCTTGCCAAAGATTCACCATAATGCCTGTTCATTAATGGGTAAAAGTTACATCTATTCGCTACGCCTTTTCGGTGCGTCCAATTCCAGCGACCTAACACTGGCATGCACGGTGGACTCGAACCCGCAAAGAAAAAGAGAACTAAGGCTCATCAACTATGCCTTGTATGTACAGTGTTCTTGCTAATTTAAATGTTCGGGTGATCTTTTGTTTCAAGGAATCCAGCATAATCTTCAATGTGTCTGGCTCTACCAGTTGTGCGTCTGTTCTGACTGAACTTGCCACAATAATTTGACTCATCAGTTCATCGGTCTGCATCTGCAAAAATGCTTCTTGTAAATAAAATTCATTAGCTAATGTAGCATCTCTTTGCTGCTTCATATATGCAATTTGGGCATCAATTCTGGACAATCTTTCTGCTTGAGCGCCTAGCTACTTTTCCCTACATTCTAGCTCCTGAGCTTGATATTGGATGGTTTTGTAATACGCATCCCTTTCTTTCATAATACCTTCCATCTCCTTCTTTATTTGAAGTGTCCGACCCATCTGTGCTTCCAATTCACGACTCTTTTGAAATAGTTCGGCAATCATGGTCTTTAATTCTTCAGTATTCTGCATGGCCAAATCTGACATTTCCTGTCCTTTTTGTGTCACGAGCACGAGATCTTCACGAGTTTCTTCCAATAAGTTGCCCAAAGCAATTCTAGCATCGTCTTTATCCTACACCAATTGATTTAATTGCTTTATTTCTTAATCGTGAGCGACTAAAAGAACATTCTTTTCATTTAACTCAGCAAGTGTTGCATCTCGTTGGACAATCAGGTCGTCCTGCTCTGCTATCTGTGCTTGGTGTTGTTGAAGCTGAACCTACAGAGCATGGTTCTCTGCTTTGACTGCATTGGCTTCTTCCTGTAATGGGGCAATATCCGCTTCTAGCAAATCGACTTTGCCTTGCAATTCCTGTCGGATATGCTCGGTTGCCAGCTTCATTTGAAGGGGTAATTGCTGAGAAAACTGAATCAGGAGGCGACCCATAGATTCCAATTCAGTGAACATTACTAGCGGAGGAGGAAGAGCAGGAGGGGGTTGTGATGAAGAGGCGGAAAGCAAATGAGGGGAGGGTAGTGGAGAGTAATCGGGAGAAGAGGATGGAGGAGTGGGTGCTTCGCGAATTACAGTGGAGATTACACTAGGACATACGGCAACAGGCTCAGCAGGGTTAATTGGCAGAGGAAGGGGGATAAGAGTATTCTGCACGAGGACTATACCGGTCACATTCTGACTTGTCACCTCAGTGTTTGCGATCACAGCCTCAGCATTAGCAATTACTTCTGTGATGATTTCAGCGACGATCTCCTTCACAGTTTCCTCATCCTGCTGATGAGAGTCTGCCTGAGAAGAGACTTCTTCGGATTCTTCCAGGTGTGCACCATGTTCCTGCTGGTTGAGTGGAGAAGAGGGAACGGATGATTCTACATGAAGAGATGTGGCAGTGTCATGGAAGACTTCAGTTTCATGACCGGCAGTGGATCCCTGCACCTGACTTCTAGAGGGGCTAACACATCTGCGTTTTCGGCGAAATAGTTGAAGTAGATCTTCATCGTCATCATCCTCGTCCTCGAGCATTTGAGTAGATTCTTCATGCAACAAGAAGGGAGCGGTTGGAGGGGGTTGTGCGGCTTGGATCACTAGAAGAGGAAAGTGAGGATATGGGGTGAACGGGAACGAGGAAGGTCACTCTTAGTGATTTGCTTGGTAACCATCACGCAGTCACGGTGAATACACCGGAAAAAGAAAGATGTGAAATTTACAGGCTCACGGGACGCAGTATCTATCATCGAATAGAATGGTCGAGAAATACCATATGTGCGTTTCTGTAAATTCAGGGTGGCTACCAAAAATTGCATAGTTGTACACTCTGGTTTAGGTATGCAAAGAATGGCATACTCATTAGATGAGTGCCGGAGCACAATTATTTCATGGTGGCCATGGAAAGAAGTGGACCATTCTCCAATCCTTCCCGAGGGAGTCAAAAAGCTTCAGCAAATGTAGCTAAAGTAATGACTACATGAGACGGTAAACAAGTAATGGGCCAACACTGCTCCATAGCAAGTGTGGCTGCAATAGCAGAAATAATCTGTGCATGGAATGGATGACACTCCACTGAATGCGAGGGCAATTCAGCGAAGGCCAACAGACCACGAGTGCGCAAATACTCACTCACTTCTGGAGTGAGGCGTGCACGGAAGGTTGCGACATTCACGAGTGCTTCCATGGCACACAAGTAACACGAGAACACAGAATACAAACAACGCACAATCACACAAACACAATAGCGATTATCAATAGAAAAAACAAGATTAAGTAAGAGCACGGGAACAATTAGGCGGCAAAAACCTAATCATATCACCGTATTGGAGAGAAATCCTTCATAATTATGGCATGCATGCATGAACAAAAACAGTAACACAGGGCGGCGATTAATCATAGTTAGATACAAAAACGGGAAGATTAAGGTTAGTGGTCAACCGAAATATGGGGATAAAAAGAAAAACAAGTGACACTCGAAAAAGACTAAGTATACGTCATAGGTTATCAGACGGCAGGTGATATGGGCAAAGCTTAGAACCATTAATCACTTTTGGAAGGAGAACACCTGTTAAGGTCGCCAACCGAAAAGTTGCTGGTCCCACTTGTTCAGCAATCCGGTATGGAGCGAACCACCGTAACTTAAATTTTTCGACAGATCTGTTGGCTTTAGCATTATAGAATAAAACAAGTTGGCCAACCGTAAAGACATGGGTTTTGAGGAAACGATCATGAGTACAGGCTTGACGAAGCTGAACTTCTTGAAGAATCATGAAACTTTTCCAGCGGTGTTCATCCAATGATCTGAGCGCATCCAACCGAAATGGCAAAGATTCTTCCGGCATCAATTTTTGAGATAAGGCAACACGTAGACTCGGTATCACTACTTCCATTGGCACAATAGCTTCCAATCCATAAGCAAGTTTAAACAACACCTACCGGAGACTCACCGGAATCGAGTCGAGATAGGAAATCCACCAAGACATGTGTTGTGCCAGGTTGATGAATAACTTCATAATCAAACTCCTATAATAGTAAAACCCATCTTGCCAATCTACCCCCTAAATGCTCCTGCCAAACCAAGTACACCAGTGTAGCATGATCCACATGGAAAGTAAATTTACGGCCCAACAAGTAATGCTAAAATTTCTTAACAGAGTATACCAAACCAAGACATTCTTGTTCTGTCACAGAGTAATTTCTCTCTGTAGGAGCTAATCGGCGGCTCGCATAGTACACAGGCTGAAACCATTTGTCAATTTGTTGCATGAGGACACTACCAATCGCAATATCTGACGCATCCACAAAGACATGGAACGGTCGTTCACAATCAGGTGGTTGCAGGATCGGGGCCTGCGTCAATAAGACCTTCAACCGATCAAATGCATTTTGGCACTCTTGAGTCCATTCGTACTTCTGCGGAGTGCTGCTCATAAGCCGATTAAGTGGTGTCGCTAAATGAGCTAACCACCGTAAATGTCTGCCATGCCACCGGATTTGGCCAAGAAAGCGCATAACTTCTTTCGGTGTCTTTGGGTCTGGTGCCTCCAACACCGCTGCTACTTTATCCGGATCTACCTGTATTCCTTGTTTAGAAATGATATGACCAAGCAGTTTGCCACAGGAGACCACAAAAACTGATTTGGTAGGATTCAAACATATCCGATACTCTCGGCATTTTTCAAAACAACACTGTAATTGATACAGGTGCGCCAAAGTGGCACCAAATAAGGAAAAATCATCCAAATATACTTGCATAAACGTGGTCAAGTAAGGTGAAAAGATTTCCTGCATACATCTTTGGAATGTACTCGGGGCATTCCGTAAACCGAACCACATTACGGTGCAAGCATAGACACCCCAATTAGTGATGAATGTTGTCTTCGGTATATCTTGTTCTGCCATCCTCACTTGATTATATCCACTGTAGCCATCCAGAAAAGAATACATTTCGTGACCTGCTACCCTGTCGAGCATTGTATCTAGAAAGGGGAGAGGGAACGGATCGGGTACGGTGGCTGCGTTAAGCTTCCGGTAGTCGACACAAATGCGTAACTGCTTATTTTTCTTCGACACTATCACTATTGGTGATATCCACTCAGCATGCTCAATTGGCACAATAAATCCCACCTTCAATAAACGATCGAGTTCAGCTTTCACCTGTGCCGCATAATTAGGATTCATTCTATAACTAGATTGTTTGATTGGCCTCGCATCCGATTTGAGCACTACCTGATGTTGATAAATCTGTGGGTCAAAACCTTTCATGTCTCTGTAATCCCAAGCGAAAACATTTGAGAATTCACGCAGAAGTTGTACCAAATCTTCTTGGAATTTCTCTGCTAATCTGGCCCTAATTTTGACTGGCCTTGGGTTGATCGTATCTCCCAAGTTGTACGTTACCAATTGATCTTCCGGTACATAAAACTGCTAGGGCTTTACCAAATCATCAGCTGACTGCAACAGTTGTTGTAAGGTCGCTTCGTCCATTGCTATGCCATCATCTGTTTCTGCTTCTCCGGTCATTGGTACGACTGTACAAACTGTCGGACTCCAGGTATCTGCTACCGACTGTAAGTCTATAGTACCTAATGAGATGAGGTCCTTATTGGTTTTAAGGAAAGCCTCCTCCTCATCATCAGATAGCCCATCCAACATATGGACTGGCTCCGCTACATATGGTCGTGCATGAAGATCACAAGGTTGCATAGCATCCAATGTAACTACATATTTCTGGTGATTGTCTTTAAAAATTAACTCTTGAGCTGACCAATCCTGTACGACTTTGGCTTGCTTGAGCCATGGTCGACCGAAGAGTAAGTTGTAGTCGAGGCTAGATTCGGGTAGATCCAGGACTACAAAGGGCATTCTAAATGTAGTTCCCTGCAAGGTAATAGGAATATTACGTACGAGTCCCATCGGATGGGCTCTGGATTGGTCCGCCATTCGCACAAAAAATTGTACGGGTTCAATTTGGGTCCAACCCAATTTCTTGCAGAGTGCGGCTGTTGCAATATTCACACCAGACCCTCCATCAATTAAAACTTGGGTAATCTTCTGGTTTTTATACCAGACGGTGATCAATGGGACTGAATGATCCACCATAGAATCCATCTCCGGTTGTATGGTCGCAATCACCGGAGTACATGAAGGTCCGAGACTAACCTGCTATTGGAATTGCTGTCTTACCCCTGGAACTAAGGCGAGCAACTGTCCCAAAGAGAGTGTGATTGAAGCCTTAGATAGGGCGTCCCATACCTGATCTGTTTGGGCTGTGGTTATCACCAATTCTGGTGGTGATTCTAATGTTGTTGGGGTAGAATTGTGTTCATTCGATCTTGCCTATGGCAGAGGGACTTGTGTTACTAGAATTGGATCAGGAAACATAGTCGGCTCCTTAGCTATCCATTGACTAGCCTTTGCAAACATCTGTTGCTGCTCACGAATTCTAGGCTCGAAAACTTCAGCTGCTGGTTTAAGCAAAAAAATTCATGTACTTTTAAATTAGCTCATGCTATATATATTCAAGGTATTGTCGATTATTCTTAGCTATTTTTTGTAATTAACCAATTATGGGTTTGAGTCCACCGCATGTGCCAGTGTTAGGCCGTCCGAATGTAATTGAAATTACTAGAAAATGTAATTAGAAAAGACACACATCAAAAGGATGTAGTGTAACAGTTGTAACTCTTTGATAATGAAAGTGTGTGAAAGCAGATGCACAGGAGAAGCAAGATGCCGAATTGTGGGTCTGGACGGTGCACTTGTGGGTCGTTTTAAATGCGAAATTTTACTTAAACTAGTGTAGTGATCTTTTACTATTCTGAGTATTAAGTCATTGTGGTGATCTTGTCTATGTAATACTTTGATTGATGAGGATATAAGTTTAGTTGTGGCGTGTAAATCAATGGTGGAGAATTCATGTTATTCAGCATAATTGACTATCATACTTTATCATGGTGAAGTATTTCACTTAATGTTAGAAAGTTTGGTGGTGAAATAGTTAATTACAAGTTACTGGTGGATAATCAGAGTAAAGTGATGAGTAACTCTACGCAATGAATGTTTTCTCTAGGAAAATAAACATAGGGCCTCTGTAATACAGACCCCTGACCATCCCAAGAACCCAATAGTGGATTTATTCACATAAGCCGTTAACAATTGCCAAGGGAAACAAAGTGGATAGGATGTTCACCTTAAATGTGAAAATTCCTGAAATGAATGCAGCCATGTTTGCAAAAGGTGCAAGAGTTATTTCAGATACAGAGATCTGGCACAAACAAATGGGACATGCAAATTTGCAAAGGTTGAAATTGATGTTGTCCAAGGAGATTGTCAATGGACTACCAAATTTCAAAGTTGCAAAAATGCAAAAGGTATGTGTAGCATGTCAATTTGTTAAACAGTCAAGAGCATCATTTTTGCATGAGAAGCATGTTAGTGAGAGTGTACTAGAAATAGTACATACAGATGTTTAGGGTCCTGCAAAGGCCACATCTATGGGCGGTTGTAGGTTTTATGTTACTTTCATTGATGACCATACACGGAAAGTATGGGTATATTTCATGAAAGAGAAGAGTGAGGTGTTCACTCACTTCCAGAATTTTAAGGCTATGGTGGAAAAGTAGACAGGAAAGTATATTCAGATATTAAGATCTGATGGAGGAGGTGGATACATGTCAAATGAGTTCAACAATTTTCTTAGGTCAAGGTAAGCAGAGATGTGGTATTTGATGAAATTTCAAGCTTCTATGTAGATGCCAAAGATGGACTTAATCTTGAATCATATGACAAAGAAAATGTTGAAAAATCAAGTGCAGAATCTCAAGTTTTGAATGGGCCAGTTGCATCACCAAGCAATAGTTCCACCTCAAATCCATGGAGTGAAAGATTGTGTGGAAATTTCAGTCCAGTAAATTCATCAAATACATCCAAGAAAGGTAAAGAAAAGCTTTCTACTGATAGCAAAACATGTACAGGTTTTGAAGACATTGATGGAGGTTCAAGCGGTTCAGAGAAGAGTCTTGAAGAGGAACTTGGATTGCCCTCTGTGAAGACTCCAGAAGTAAGAAAAGCACTTGCAGATGATACAAGGAGAAGTGACCTAAGACCAAGAAGATCTGGGAGGATGCGGAACTCAGTGCAGCAATTGACATATGATAGTTACATGGCTTGTCATTGTGCCTACATGACAAAGGTAATACAATATGCTGAACCTTCTTGGTTTGAAGATGCAATTGGAAATGAATATTGGGAAAAATCTATGGATGAGGAGATGGCTTCACTTTATGGAAATGATACCTGGAAGCTGGTTCCATTGCCCCATGGAAAGAAACCCATAGGCTGCAAGTGGGTTCACAAGGTAAAGCACAATGTTGATGGTAGCATAAGCAAGTACAAAGCACGATTGGTAGCAAAAGGATATGCACAAACATATAGAATTGATTATGAGGAAACATTCAGTCATGTAGCTAAAATGTCTACTGTCATAAAACTTGCTGCATTAGCTACAACAAAAGGATGGACTTTGCATCAAATGGATGTGAAGAATGCTTTCCTACATGGTGAGTTATAAAAAGAAGTATACATGGACGAGCCACAATGATATGAAGATTCAAAGAATCCAAAATATGTTTACAAGTTGCAAAAGGCTTTGTATGGGCTTAAGCAAGCTCCTCGTGCATGCCATGCAAGGATTGCTGATTATTTAACCACCATTGGGTTTTCTATGTGTGATGCAGATCATTCACTATATGCAAGGAAGGGTGATGATGGCATCACAATTGTGGCTATTTATGTTGATGACTTGATTGTAGGTGGTGATAATGAAGAAAGCATTAAAGAGGTAAAGCAACTTCTTATGCAGGAATTTGACATGAAAGATCTTGGTGTGCTGTGTTATTTCTTAGGCATTGAGTTTATACATACAAAAACAGGTATATGGATGTCCCAAAGGCAATATGCCTTGAATATGCTACAAAATTATGGTATGGCTGATTGTAAGCCAATTTCTATGCCATTAGATTAGAATTTGAAGTTAGATACTACATCAGGTGAAGCATTGGAAAATGCTACTATGTACTAGAAAATTGTGGGAAGTTTGATATATCTCACAATTACGAGGCATGATCTTAGCTACACCATTGGACTTGAAAGTCAATTTATGCAGGTTCCCAGAAAGCCACATTTAGATGCTCTAAGGTGCACTCTATGTTATGTGAGTGCTACTTTGGATTATGCATTGTTTTATAAAGCTCCTATAGATTTGCAGGTTCATGGATACTCCGATGCAGATTGGGCTGGTAGCATTCCAGATAGAAGATCTATTTAGGGTTTCTATTCTCACTTAGGAGTGTAGCTATTACATGGAGTAACAAGAAGCAACCCACTGTTGCTTTATTGAGTACAGAGGATGAGTATAGAGGTGCTGCAATGGAAGCATGTGAGGCATCATGGCTGGAGATTCTACTTGCAAATGGTGCAGAAGTGCAAAAGCCTATCACCATCTATTGTGACAATCTTAGCAACATACACTTAGCACTGAACCTTATTTTTCATGTGAGAACAAAGCATATCGAGGTACATTATCACTTCATCAGAGAGAAGGTATAAGCAGGTGATATTGATCTTGTTTATGTGAGAACGGATGAGCAGGTTGCTGATATTTTCACTAAAGCACTTGGAGCAAAAAAGCTAAAGAAGTTTGGAAAGATGCTTGGATTAGAGGACATAGCATTGAGCTTGAGGGGGAGCCTTGAGATATCAAGCTCAACATGTGATGATCCAGGATAACATGTATTACTTTTTCATTTCTCTTACATGTATAGTGGTCACGCTGCTATATGTCAGGGACACTTCATTGAGCTTTATTAGATTTATCTACGGAGAGTGATGGCACATTTGTTTCATGTCAGCTCACTCATTTGTGGACATTAGGATTTTCCTTATGTACTAGTCTTTATATATTGCAGTTATTGTATTCTTGTTTTTAGGTCATTCTTGCACATTCCTTTTATGTAATAGGAGAAGAAGAAGAAGATCATTCTTCCTTGCCTCAATCTGTATGTGTGCTTCTCCTTGATTGTGAGATTGTGTGTATGAGCTCTCTTCCTTATCTCCTTCCTCATGACATAGATGAATCATGAAATCAGTGTTTATGAAGGTGAACAAATTGAAGACATAAAACAGTACCAAAGTCTGGTAGGTAGTCTAATCTATGCTACACATACAATGTTGGAGTTAGACGTCTGCAGGAGCACGCGAACAACACAAGGAAGAAGAAGAAGCTTGGAGAACAAACACACAATACTGAATGTATTACTAGACAATGTACAAAGATAAGTAGCCCATTAGGGCAATAGGCGTATATACAAGCCGGGGGAAAAAAACCTCCTAAAGAGGGAAAAAATTGCCCCGATGGTCCTAGTGTGTTCACACACATCACTACCTAAATATATCAACAAATCTCCCCTGGGAGTGATGTGGTGAACAAGGAGCTGGCACTCATGTATAAGGAAGTGCCAAGCTATGTGGAAATCACTCCACAAAAGGAAGTAAGCCCAAAGCTTTGCGGAAAGCTTCAAACTTCTCCCTAGGCAGAGCCTTTGTGAAAAGGTCTGCAATGTTCTCCTGTGTGGGCACATATGCCAAGCTGATCTCCCCAGCAGAGAACCTCTCCCTGACATAGTGATAATGCACCTCAATGTGCTTAGTGCGAGCATGGAACACAGGGTTCCTCGCAACTGCCAATGCGCTCTGACTGTTAGTGAAGATGGTGGTGGCAGAAGACTGGCCAACACCCAAATCATCCATAAGGCGTCTGAGCCACACACACTCAACAGTCGCTGTGAAAGCTGCCCTATACTCAGCCTCACAACTGGAAGTGGCCACAGTAGGTTGCTTCTTGCTCAACCAAGATATACATGAGCTACCAAGCATGAAGCAAAAACCACTGGTGGACACACGAGTGTCATAGCAACCAGCCCAATCTGAGTCAGAAAAAGCATGCAAGTCTGGCCGTAGTGATCCCCCCTTGGGATAAAACAACCCAAGTAGCCGAGTACCACTCAAGTAATGAAAGATGCGCTTAACCGCCTTCCAATGCATGACTCCTGGGCAATGCATAAACCTGCTCATCTGCGAGACAGCAAACTGAATATCTGGTCGAGTAATGCATAAGTAAATCAAGCATCCAACAGCGTGCTGATAGAGAACAGCATCAAGTGCATCTCCAGCATCATGAAGACTCAATCGTAAACCTGTCTCCATAGGAGTGGCAATAGGCTTACAGTCTTCAAGGCCAAAACGCTGCAATAATGTGTTAATATATTTCATTTGACACAAAGCCATTCCACCATCAACTTGCATAAACTGAATGCCCAAATAGTGATGCAAATGCCCCAAATCAGACATCTCAAATGAGGCATGCAAATCAGCCTTGAAATCAGCAATATGCTTCTCAATAGGACCAGTGATCAGCATGTCATCAACATAGACAACAATGATCAGAAGCACATCATTAGCACGCTTTACATATAAGGTGCTTTCAGTTGGACTGTTCACAAAACCATGTGCAACCAGATAGGCATGTATCTTCTCATACCAAGCACGTGGTGCTTGCTTTAAACCATATAATGCCTTCTTTAACCTGCACACCTGGTTTTCATGCCCTTTCTGCACAAAGCCACGGGGCTGAAAACATACACTTCTTCGTGCAAGTCACCATTCAGAAATGCTGTTTTAATGTCCAACTGATGTACATTCCAACCATGATGGGCTGCAAGTGCACAAATGCTCCGAACAGTAGTCATACGGCATGTAGGTGCAAAGGTCTCATAAAAATCAATGCCTCTTTCCTGCATATAACCCTTTGCAACAAGCCTAGCCTTATACTTGTCAACTATACCATCAGGTTTACGCTTCAGCTTGTATACCCACTTAGTGCCAATGGCCTTCTTGCCAGGAGGCAAGTCACATAAAGACCATGTACCATTCTTCATTATAGCATCATATTCAGATTGCATGACAGCCATCCAATTTTCTGAATTCTGTGCTTCATCAAAAGAAACAGGCTCATTCTCATCACAAAGACTAGACGCAGCCATAGCATAGCAATCTGATGCAAAGGAGGCACTATGAGAGCCTGAACGAGTACGATATGACAAAGGTGCATCTAATTTGCTGTCACGTAAAGTCTGCACCAGCCATTTTGGCATAGTTTTTGCCTGCTCAATATCAGCTCTCTCATCAACAAGTGCATCATGTAAATCTGCATAAAAAATAGAATGATCTGCATCATCATATGAAACCTGCAAAGGCTGAGAAGTTACCTCATTAGGACCAAAACTAGACTGTCCACCTGTAAAAAGAGGCATCAACGTATCATACATGTCTTTGGAGCTAACAGATGTCTCCTTAGTACATGAAAGCAATGGCTGAATAGCATCTTCCACAAAGACAACATCACGGCTAACCAGAATGCGTTTAGTCTATGGATGATACAGACGATAGCCTTTACTTTCAGAACTGTACCCAACAAAAATACATTTTAATGCCTTATCGTCCAATTTTCTGCGATGTTGTTCAGGCACTAATGCATATGCCAAACAACCAAAAACACGCAGATGAGCAACAGATGGCTTGCGGTCATGCCAAGCCTCATATGGAGTGATAGACTGCAGCGCTTTAGTGGGACACATGTTCAGTACATATGCTGCACACATGGCAGCCTCAAGCCAGAAACTATGTGGTAAAGCCTGACTCTTGACCATGCACCTCGCCATCTCCATGAGTGACCTGTTCTTTCGTTCAGCAACTCCATTCTGTTAAGGTGTATATGGCACTGTACACTGGTGTTTTATCCCACGTTCAACTAGAAATGCATTAAAATCAAAAGACATATATTCCCCCCCTCGATCAGAACGGAGGGTGCCCATTTTACATGCTGACAGATTTTCAGCCAAAGCCAAAAACTGTTTAAAGCACATGAACACTTCGGACTTTGCTTTGAGTGGATATACCCGTGCATGCCTGGAAAAATCATCAATGAAAGTCACGAAGTAAAGGTAATTCCCAAAAGAGGGTGTCTGCATAGGACCACATACATCACTATGTACAAGCTGCAATTTCTGCGTAGCCCGAACTGAACCATCTTTTGGAAAGGAGGAACGCTGCATTTTGCCCAAAATACAGCCTTCACATACATGTTTTCCAGGTGCCTCAAGCTTGGGCAAAGAAGACACCATATCAGATTTCTGCAGGCGTAGCAAACTAGCAAAATTCAGATGACCAAAGCGTGCATGCCAAAGCTTTGCATCTGACATAGCCTGAGAATCATGAACTGCACATGCCGAATCATTCACAGATCTTTCATAGTCTATGAGCTTATACAGCCCACCACATAAAATGCCAGAAGCAATAATCACATCGCCATTTGATAGATCATGAACTATACACCTATCATCAACGAATTTCACAACCAAGCCAATCTTGGCTAATGCAGAAACTGATAACAGTTTCTTCTTGATCCCTGGCACAAATAAGGCATCTGACAAGGTGAAAGAACTACTATCATCAGTAGTCAGAATGATGTTACCAACTCCCATAATAGGATAAGAGGAGTTGTTGGCGCATGTGACAGTATTCCCTGTAGGGGCAGGCTCGAGTGAAGAGAAGAAACTGCGCTGCGAGGTAATATGTTTGGTCACCCCATTGTCAAAGTACCTAACATCTGAGTCCACTACAGACATGCACTGCTCATGAGAAGATGGGTCAAAACTGCATACAGTAGTAAACGCCCATTCTTCTTCTTGCACAAGATTAGCAGACTCTGTTTTTGGTGTAGAGGCTTCTGCAACAACCATTCCAGCCTCCTTTTTCTTTGCCTCTTTTGCAGCCAGTTTTGGACAGTTCTTTATGATATGATCATTCCCTTTACAGTACTTGCAAAACAATTTCTGCTTTTCTGATTTCTTCTCATCTTTATCCTGGTTCTTCGAATGTGCAGCATTTGCAGATTTCTGCTTACTAGTAGAAGAGCTCCATTTTCATTTGCCCTTCTGACTAGCCAGGAAAGCTTGATCTGCAACACGCATAATGGACCTATTTTGCCTGGACTGATCTTCCTACAACAGAACAGAGACTAACTCCTCAAATGATAAGGCATTCAGATTGCCTTTCATCATCAACCGAAGAGTAGAAGCAAAACTCTGATATGAATCAGGAAGACCATTCAGAACGGTCTGCACAATTGAGGTATCTGGTATAACCTCATCAGCAGAAATCAACTATTCCTTCAAATCTTTGATCTCCGTTAGGAGACTGTCCATAGAATCACCTTCATTCATGTGCTCACTCTCCAATTGTTTTCGGAGGTAAGCAACACGAGCCTCATTCCTAGCTTGGTACAATGTGGTAAGTGTATCCCAAGCATCCCTAGCTGTTCTGCAACAGCGAATATGAGGAATAATGGCACGTTTGACAGACAAAGCTATCAATGCATGTGCCTGGGCATCTCTGCCATCCCAACAAATTTGCTCTGTAGTAGGTGCAACAGAAACAGCAACACGAACAGGAATCTATGGAATATCATCGTCGACACCATCTTCATCAGCTCCAGCACCTGCATTTGTAGTACCTGTCATTACAGGTGTAACAGGACGTCTTTCAACACCCTGCACAATGCTCCACAATCCTTTTGCAACCAAAACATGTCGCATCATATAAGCCCATAATGGGTAGTTGGTACCATCCAACTTATCCTCAACAACCAACATACGGAATACATCACTGCTTTCAGCCATGGCTGGTGACTAAAATACCTTGATGCAGAAAATTGGTTGTATCTCAAAAAGTTGAACAGAATTGCCCAGACGAGTTCTGCTAGACCTGTAGCAGACTTCGAGACGCTTAAACTGGCGAACAGAAACTGGTATATACCTTTGGCACAGAAAGACGAAATAGCCTGCACAAGCGCTACGATAGTGCATTCGGAGGCCGAAACGAGCTTAGATCGCGATTTCGGCACCACACAGCGAAGCTGTTTTGATCTCGAAAACACGCTGAGTATGCTCACCAAAGTTCGTGTGATTCTGAGATTGCAAATGGAGGAGTGTCGACTGCGCCCTAGATGAAGCGAAGACCTGCTCTGATACCAATTGTTGGAGTTAGACGTCTACAGGAGCACGCGAACAACACAAGGAAGAAGAAGAAGCTTGGAGAAGAAACACACAATACTGAATGTATTACTAGAGAATGTACAAAGATAAGTAGCCCATTAGGGCAATAGGCATATATACAAGCCGGGGGAAAAAAACCTCTGAAAGAGGGAAAAAAGTGCCCCGGCGGTCCTAGTGTGTTCACACACATCACTACCTAAATATATCAACATACAAGGGTAGACATCTCATATAGTGTTGGCGTGCTAAGTCAATTCATGCACTCTCCAAGAAAGCCACATATCGATGCAGCTAAGAGAGTACTCAAGTATCTCAGAGGCACCATTAATGAAGTTATATTCTATCCTTATACATCATATTCGGATCTCAAGTTATACTCAGATGCAGATTGGGTAGGATCCAAGGATGATAAGAGAGGCACATCAAGTTTTCTAGCATTTGCAGGATCTAAGCTTGTGTCTTGGAATTACAAGAAGCAACATATAGTTGCATTATTCTCAACTGAAGCTGAATATAGAGATTTGGCCATAGCAACTCAAAAATCTATTTGGCTAAAGGAATTGTATGCAAATTTAGAACTAGTAAGCACCAAATTACGCCACATATTTGGACACAACATAATTTCAATGCATCTAGAAACAAATCTTGTATACCATGCAAGGACTAAATGTATAGAAGTTCACGATCACTTCATCAGAGAGAAGCTTTTAGCAAAGGAAATTCGTGTATCGTTTGTACCAACAGAGAAGCAAGTGGTAGATATGATGACTAAAGCTCTTGATGGAGTTAAGCTTTGCATATTCAAAGCAATTGTAGGGATTCAAATCATCAATGGTTGAAAACTCAAACATGTTTTAGCTTGATGGGGAGTCATTAGAACAATCAAGCTTACACCATGCTTGAATGAAGATTTGTTCTAGATCAAGTTCACCACTTGAAGTAAACCATAGTGTTATGGTATCCCATTATAATTTCTTTAATCCATGTAAAAAACCATGGGTCTTTGATAAGACCTTTATTCTTGTTAAAGAATAAATATAGGAGACTCAAAATCCAAAAGATCTGAGGTTGGTGATCAACCAACTACCATATTCCAATTTGGAACTACTCTCTATTTCCCTAGATTATAGGAAAATAGAACTTGATCACAACAACTTATCTCGTGAGCTATTTTGAATTAAAATTGATTGTAAGGAAGTTTTGGAATCAACAAAGAGTCTACATAAAGACTCTCAAAGACTTGTACAATATTTTAGATGAATATATAGTCATTTTGATCTTCATCTTCCTTGTTCCTTATTTCTCTGCATCACCTTCTCCAAAGTTTGTTGACTTCCAGAGACTAGTTCTCACTCCTCAAAGATCCAATGCTTATGAATAAGGGCTCATTGGAAAGGTATTAGTGCTTTATGCATATGAATTTTTCAATTTTTTGGTTCAATAGACTGTGAAAAATAGATGTTTTAAGCTCTTGGGGTCATTCTCTGCACACTCCTAAAAAGTTGGGGTTAGATCTTCTCAACGATATACTTATAATTAGAGCATATCTTGATTATAAATCTAGATGTTTTGCGTAATAGATACTTAACACTATAGGACACCATCCTCTAAGAGGAATTTAGCCAGTTGTAATAAGGCTGGGAGCACTAAGCATTAGAAGTTGCATGATTCATCCATAAATAACAAGTTCTATGCACTAGCTTATGTGCAAAACTATCTATCTTGGATTAATTATTTCTCAATGGTCTTCCAAATCACTTGGTGTGTTTTATTGCATCAATTTGAAGCTTATAAGGTGTATTAGAACCTCCAATAGTTAAAGGGCAGGTCTTGTGCTAGTTAGCTGGACCAAACTTCTTCATTTTCACCCACAAATTTCTACATGTTGAATCTTTGTAAACATGTCTACCAAGTTGTCATGAGAGGTACACTTCTCTAGAGTAATATCCTAAGATAGGATCTTCTTCCATATAAAGTGTCATAAGATATTGATGTGCTTGGTCTGTGCATGGACGATTAGATTCATGGCAATGGCCAAGGCTAATTGTCTTTTGATGCATATGCATGAAGGATTATATTGCAAAATACCAATGTCATGTAATAAATGATGAAGCCATATGGACTCACATGCTACGAAACTAGATTATTAATACTCAACCTCTTTGCATGAAAGATTGATTGTAGGTTGCTTCTTACTTATCCACCAGGCAACAATATATACTTGAAAGTAGACAATCAAGAATTAGGACCACCCACCCAACTTGAATTAGAGTAACCTGCAAGATCAATGCCCCCTCTATACAAAAGACCATGATGTCATGTGAGGGAAAGGTAGAGAAGTAACCTTTGTGCAACTTTCTAGTGTGTTAGATGTCGTTGATGAGTGAACTGGCTAAGAACGCCAAGTGCATCTGCGATGTCAGGTCTAGTGTTGGCTAGGAGGAGTAAAGACCCAACTACTTGTCAATAGTCATTCACGTCCACAAGTGGTGGTGTGCCCTCCAATGTGAGTGTGATGTTGGGATCAAGAGGTGTAGAGAATGAGTGGAGATTCTCCATATCATATCTATAAAGTAGATCAAATCCATACTTTTTTTGAGATACAAAGATGTCTTCTTTTAGTTGTCAAGATTCCATACCAAGGAAGTAGCGAATCAAGCCAAGATCTCTCATTGAGTACTCAAGGTGATTTTTTTTTTGATGAATTAGATGTGATTATCATTTGAACCTATCAATGTCAATTCATCTACATAAAGGATACTTATGGATAATAAGGAATCTTTATGATAGATGTAGAGGTTTGCATTGGTAGTGCTCCTTTGTCTTCATAGAACTCACATATTTTCTCATGCCAAATCTATGGAGCTTGCTTGAGTACATAAAGTGTTTTGTGTAGTTTTTAGACATGATCTTCCTTTCCTTTGATTTGGAAACCTTCAAGCTATTCCACATATACTGCTTCTTGAATATCACCATTGAGGAAAGCACTTTTTACATCAAGGTGGTAGATGGGCCATCTAAATGAGCACCTAAGGCAAGGATTAGTCAAATGGTTGTGAACCTTTGTAGTAGAAACAAAGGTTTCTTCATAGTCAATTCCATGCTTTTGCTTGTATACTTTTGCAACTAATCGACCTTTGTATTTGTCCAAAGTTCCATTTGACTTGTAGTTGATTCTATGAAGCCACTTGATGCCTATGACTTTATGAGTGGATGCCTTAGGTACAAGTGTCCAAGTATTGTTCTTGTGAAAATTGCATCCATCTCAATCTTCATTGTTTCTTCCCATTTTCGTTGTGCTTGAGCTTCTTTAAAGTTAGAAGGTTCTAGAACTTGTTGAATCTGATGCAAAAATGCATAGTTTACCTAATGACTTTTTTCTCTTTGTTGCTTTTTGGTAAGTCTTTGAGACCTTCTAGGCTAACCAAGTACAAAGTGGGGGAGAGACCCTCCTTATATAGAGTTGGATGAGGTTGTCCAAATTACATCATATGTGAGATAATTCCCCTTGAAGAAAAATGATTACAAGGTAGAAGTGAATGACAAGGTACCAAATACCATGAGTAACAACTAAATAAATATGAAATGGATTGTCTCCTAGATGCACAATGGAGAGGCACTCATACATATACAAAGGGAAATGAAATAGATGAAATCATATCGTCAACAACCTTGACTTCATGTCAAGGTGAAGAGTGTTATGATCCCTTCATGGTTGAATTTTTAACAGACAAAGAGGAAGAGATTATATGTCCTCAACTATCTAAGACTTCGATTTGTGAGGATCTGAAGGAGAAGAAAGAGTTCATGAAGAGACAAAACGAGATTAGAACCAAGAAAACCAAGAGTTCTAGATTCTAGGGATACATCTAAGTCAATAACTTATTATAAGGAAGTCTTTCAGCTGTAGTAGGTTAAATCCAAACATTTTTACTCTAAAAAGGATGAAAAGAACTCATTCTTTGAATTTTAAGAACACTTTAAGAAGTACACAATCGAAGAGAGGATTATACATATTGAGATTCCTAAGAGGGAGGTAATATTATGAGCATCTTATGAAAATAACGAATCTACTAAGAAAATAGTAATTGCCCATGAGAATGGTAAAGTTCTTTGCACTCAAATTGCTGATGAGTTCACAAAAAAATAAGAGTTTGAACTAATCAACTTTCTTATAGATCACAAAGATGTATTTGCATGGTCCTACAAGGACTTGAAGTGTTTCAAACTAGAATTTTTGTCTCATTAAATTCCCATGATGAATACAACAAACTAATAAAGAAACGACCCTACATGTATAACAAGACATACTCCAAGAAAATCAAGGAGGGAATCGATAACCTTCTAGAAGAAGGTTTCATTTGTAAAATTCAACATAGAAAATGGGTCTTTATAGTAGTTGTTATGCCCACAAAGAAAAAGGTGAATGAAGTTATGACTAGAGATGTTTACTCTTTGTCAATAATTCATCACCTTTTAGAGTGGATGGCATGAAAGGAATTATATGGTTCCTTATATGGATTTTTGAAATATATCCAAGTGTCCATTGCCTTTGAAGACCAACAAAAAAATTCTTTCATAATAAAACGGGATATTTTTGCATTTAAGGTAATGTTGTTTGGCTTGACAAATGCTTTGGCTACCTTTCAACATCCAATGTGTCATTTCTTTGAAGAAATTCTTAGGGAATGGTTGAAAGTAAATGTAGATGACCTATCTTCACAATCAAAGATGCAAAATCAATGCATACCAAATCTTAAATGTATTTTTGAAAATTTCTAAATCAATGCATACCAAATCTTAAATGTATTTTTGAAAATTTCTCACTAAATCTAGAGAAATGTGTCTTTATGGCGTGCCAAGGTAAATTACTTGGGCACATTATTTCAAAACATGGTATCTCAATGTATCTAGATAAACTCAAAGTGACCATAGCATTATCTCGGCCAAATAATGCTAAAGAGATCCAATCGGTCATAAGCTTTTGTGACTATGACTAATGGTTCATTCATATGTACATGGTGATTGATAAGCCTTTTTACACATGTGTTACTAGTTTTGAATAGAAAGAGGATTGTAAATGCTACTTTCAATATTTGAAACAACTCTTGATGTCAACACCAATCCCCAAGGTACCAAATTAGAGAAAACTATTTCACATACATGTGGATGCTTTGAACTATGTAGTAGGTTGTATCTTAGCCCAACCAACAGATGATGGTAAATTAGAATTCTCTATTGCATATGACAATCACCTATTGAGTAGTGTTGAGAACAATTAAACCACAATGGAATGAAAAGGCCTAGGTATGGTCTATGCTCAGAAAAAATTTAGACAGTACTTGATATCTTATAGATTTAAGATCTTTATTGAACACCAAGGTCTCTTTACCTTGCTAATAAACCATTGCAACTTGGAAATTAGTCAAATGGTTCTTATTACTTATGATTTACGACTTTTAAGTAATCATGAAAGGTAAGAAACATGTTTGAACAATCTGTCTGGATTGACTAATGGAGCAGCTAAAACTACTATAAATGTTGGCATCCTAGATGAATACCTAATCAATCTAGTAGTACCAAAGTGGGTTCATCAATTGGTGTCTGTCCTTACTTTTGGTCCAAGTCACCCCAAGATGAAAGTCTCTCCAAAAAGAGTTAGAAAAGCATGTCAATTGCATATCAGTGTATGTTTTCTATACTACCGTGACAACCAAAGCATATTACATTGTTGTGTGGAAGAAGTTGAGCATCATTTGAAAGCTCTAACAAAGTCCTATGCAATGTTCTGATAAAATTGGTAAATAATGAAAGATTCAACTTGGATAAGCAATTGCACCATGCAATTGGGGCTTATCGCATGGCCTATAAGACATCTTTAGGTGCAAGTCCATTCAACCTAGTCTATAATCAACAAGCTATTCTACCAATAGATTTTCTCTTACCTACTCTATGAGTAGTAGAAGGATATGATAGACTGCACAAAAGCTTTTTCATCTAGTAGATAGCCTAGAGAAGCTCCAAGAAACATGGTTGAGAGTTGTGGCAGGTATCTATGTAGAAAAGAAACACCAAAAGGCTTACTTTGTTGCTCATATCAAAGATAAGAAACCACAAGAACATTTCTTGGTGTTGGGAAGAAATTGCAAAAAAGAGCTTAGGATACCTTGATGATTCATTGAATATCACCAAGTAGTGCTATTCAACTTGCTTCTCTAGATGTAGAAGTCATTCCTAATTAAATTGGATGTAGAATCAAGCTCTACCATCAGCCTCTCACCAAAGAAATGTTGTTACAGTTATAGAAAGCCAAATATGATAAGGTAGAAAATTTTTCTATATGCCAAGAAGCTCAATAAAAGGCATTGGAATGCATCAAGAAACATAAGTTGATGAAATAACAAGCTTGCAAGTATTTTTATAGGCAACAAGACATTACTAAGGGAATGTGTGAAATTGACGATCCCTCTAATAGGATCGTCGATAAAAGACCACATATATGGGATGCTTTAGGATATAGTTCTTCCATAACCTCATGAATTCTCATAGACACATGAGCTATAAGTAATGTAATATGTCTACACTCATGCATAAACTTTGTGTTGCTATCAAGCTATTGAATGCCATATTCATAGGAATGGGAAACACATGCATGCAATGTTGTGGCGAAGTCATGATACCTCTCCATAGTTCCCGACACACCACTACCACCAAATTCTTAGTATGGGATGATGTTTCTCTTATGATTTATGTTTTCCTAGGACAAGATTGAATTGTAAATTTTTCTTTAGGACTCAAATCAGCTACAAACCATTTCATTACCCGTAGATGATGAATGGATCACAATACCATTGGCTCAATTAGTGAGTGATTCTCCAAATATCCCCACACATTGTTCATTTTTAGGTAGTCTTTTGTTAGTTGGGTATCGATCTACATATTGTTTGAATCTTCTAACCATGGTTCCCATTGACTCGTAACTCAATTATATGAAGCTATAAATCAAGGAGGTAAAGTCATGCTTGACTTCTCTAGCATGTTGCCCTTCTAGAGGCATCCATGTTTGGAAACCATCATGATGGCTGAGTCTGATGACTTTAGATGTTGTCATCTTGTTTCTACCAGGCCCCAAGGTACATAAGAAGAAATCAAAAGTGATTTTTTTGGGTGTACTTTTGCTACTTTGTAAGGACACTAAGTGACTCTTGTGAAAATTTAGAGTTATATCTTTTGACTAAATTCAAAGAATGGATATGCAATGTATGTTGATATCCTTTACACACACATGCACTTCAATTGGCTCGATGTTCTCAATCCACTACTTGTAGTTTAAGAATCACAACCAATTCAACTCAATGCAATGATTTTTTAAATCAATGTAGCCAAGATAGATGGCAACAATTATATTTTTTTATATTCCCCTCTTTGCTCGTGGAAAGTACTTCTCCAACACAAGCTATTATACAATTGTTTGTTGCACCTTCTAGTCATTTTGCGTCCTTCACAACATCACTCTCAATCACATTCTATACGTGGAGAATGAATTAAAACCACATTTTAATGCTAAGCTCGGCATCTATATATTCTTTGGCTTTCGATGCTAAGATCAATAGCTATGGATTAAAATCACATTTCAATGCTAAGCTCAATAGCTATGGATTCTTTGGCTTTCAATGTTAAGATCAATAGCTATGGATTCTCTAGCTATCTGCTAAGGTGTTTGTTGCCTTGGTCAACTCCACTTAGATTGAGTGGCTCATCCAAGGTTGTCGCAATATATGCTACTTGTAGCTTGTTCTTCCTAAAATATTACTTCTTGAATGGACTAACTCCTACCACTGTACCATATTGTATCATGCAGCTTCTAGTTCTACTCCACCCACCAATGAAGAGTAATGAGGCAACTTCTCAACTTTTGCAGGTTTCATGTGATGATGTAGATCATTCCATTTCTGATGCAGATTTACATGATGCACTTATTGATGAGAGAGCTGATATTGAGCAGGCAAGAACTATGCCAAAATGGCTGGTGTAGACCTTGCGTGATAGCAAATTAGATGCACCTCTATCATATCGTACTCGATCAGGCTCTCATAGTGCCTCTTTTGCATTAGATTGCTATGCTATGGCTGCATCTAGTCTTTGTGATGGGACTGAGCCTGTTTTGTTTGATGAAGCACAAAATTCAGAAAAATGGATGGCTGCTATGCAATCTAAATATGATGCAATAATGAAGAATGGTACTTGGTCTTTATGTGACTTGCCTCCTAGCAAGAAGGCCATTGGCACTAAGTGGGTATACAAGCTGAAGCGTAAACCTGATGGTATAGTTGAAAGGTATGGCTAGGCTTGTTGCAAAGGGTTATGCACAGGAAAGAGGCATTGATTTTGATGAGACCTTTGCATCTACATGCCGTATGACTACTGTACGGAGCATCTGTGCACTTGCAGCCCATCATGGTTGGAATGTACATCAGTTGAACATTAAAAATGCATTTCTGAATGGTGACTTGCATGAAGAAGTGTATGTTTTTCAGCGCCGTGGCTTTGTGTAGAAAGGGCATGAAAACTAGATGTGCAGGTTAAAGAAGGCATTATATGGTTTACAGCAAGCACCACGTGCTTGGTATGAGAAGATACATGCCTATCTGATTGCACATGGTTTTGAGAAAAGTCCAACTGAAAGCACCTTATATGTTAAGCGTGCTAATGATGTACTTCTGATCATTATTGTCTATGTTGACGACATGCTGCTCACTAGTCCTATTGAGAAGCATATTGCTGATTTTAAGGTTGATTTGCATGCCTCATTTGAGATGTCTGATTTGGGACATTTGCATCATTATTTGGGCATTCAGTCTAATAATGCACGTTGATGGTGGAATGGGTTTGTGTCAAACAAAATATATTGACACATTATTGCCGCGTTTTGGCCTTGAAGACTGTAAGCCTATTGCCACTCCTATGGAGACAGGTTTATGATTCAGTCTTCATGATGTTGGAGATGCATTTGATGTTGTTCTCTATCAGCAGGCTATTGGATGCTTGATTTACTTATGTATTACTCGGCCAGATATTCAGTTTGCTATCTCACAGATGAGCAGGTTTATGCATTGCCCAGGTGTTAAGCATTGGTAGGCGGTTAAGCGCATCTTTTGCTACTTGAGTGGTACTCGCCTACTTGGGTTGTTTTATCCCAACAGGGGATCACTACTGCTAGATTTTCATGCTTTTTTTTACTCAGATTGGGTTGGTTGCTATGACACTCCTGTGTCCACTAGTGGCTTTTGCTTCATGCTTGGTAGCTCATGTATATCTTGGTTGAGCAAGAAGCAGCCTATTGTGGCCACTTTGAGTTGTGAGGCTGAGTATAGGGCAGCTTTCACAGCGACTATTGAGTGTGTGTGGCTCAGATGCCTTATGGCTGATTTGGGTGTTGGTGAGTTGCAAGAGAATGAAGATTACGACCACCACATGCTTGAGAGATGACTCTCCTCCCAACCAAATGCCTCTATATATAGCTCTCTCCAGGGGATTGCCTTCTTGGGCAGGTGAATGCTAATCATCCAAGTGTCAGCCATGTAACTACATGTGCGCCAAGTGTCTCAGTGGATGCTTCTAGAAGGTTCTAGAGCTCTTTGGGCAAAATACTCTTCCCATGTACCCCATGGGGATTGAACCCAAGACCTCGTCCTTCACACCCTTGAGTCTTAACCATTAGGCTAAGTGGATTACTTGGTCACAAGAGCACAAGACCTCCTAGTAAGTCTAAACTCGAGATCTTTGGTCATACACACGGATGACCAAACGGTGTCCGATTTCAGATCTGTCTGAACCGGCTAGACCCTTGGATCATAGACTTACTTTATTACATTCTTCCCCCCTTGGAAAAGATTTTCGTCCTCGAAAATAGAGCTATATACATACTGTAGGCAACCCCCGAGCCTCATGTTCTAAAACTGGAAGAACATGGTCATGTTCTAGAACTGGAAGAACATGTCTCATCTCTGTGGTGGCATCCTTGCCCAAATGATTCAAAACACTATCTGGTTTTGTACTTTGATGAACGGGACAAAGTACAAACTAGTGAAGAATAATAAGGGTGGATCTAATGACATCCCTGGCTAATTCACAGTTTCTGGATGGCGATCTAGGCACAAACATGTGAACTAGGTGGATTCAAATTACTAGTCCATTTCTAGGCATAACTGGTGCATGGGCTTAGTAATGAAGGTGGGATTCTTATCCCTCGCAAGACTTTGAGAACTCTCGATTCACTTGAATTTGTTTTGAAAAACTTGAAGTTTGGTTGTCTCAAACATCTAACTTGGATGTTTGTACAATGGTTTACTTTGATCCAACAGTTACTTGATTTTTTCACCCGACTAAAGGACTACTTTGTCCCAATGAGTTGAAAAAATCCTATGTAAACTGTAGGAGAAAGTTTACCATTTCGGTGGAATCAACCATACTAACTTCACCAATTCAAATTCAAAATGAAAATTGTCCAACTTAGGACACTTTTCTCAAAGACTTTTAACTGAAAGTTCTTGGGAATTGTCAATCTGATGAGCAATTCCTAACTTCCCTATTCTAGAGTATACTGGACTCCAGGAAATCATTTATGCTATAACTTGAAGCAAACTCAAATGAATAAGTCCACTTAGACTTATCATCTTTTGAAGATTGAAAAGGTTCTTGTACATAACATCTATCTAGGATGTTCAAGTTAGTTATTTTATTCTAACCGGCTAACCCTGGTCTTTTGCAAAAGGAATCAGATACTATATCTGAGTCAATTTCAAAAGATTTGGAAAGCGGAAAGAAATAACTAAGACTATGTACAACCAATTCAAACTTCGAATATACATAAACTTGGTATGAGTCAAAGGCTAGATGACTCAGGACTTTAACTTTTCAAAGATCTATTTCAACAAGATATTGAAGCATTGTTTTTATCTTTAAGAGAAATAAGCTAGTTTCTCAAAAAGATTCAAAGCAAATCAAAAACATCATCCAACCACAAGATACTAGTGTGGTAACCAACATCAGTGTGTCGACCCACTGAGGTTCTGTCGATGAGTTTTGTATTCAAATAATGCTTCACTTGAGACTAAGTTCAGGTCACATTCAGTCTTTTTGACTCCTAATCGTGAATGCAATTCTTGTGTATTTCTTTGAGTCGAAAGAGTGAATTTATCAAGTTACACTAGGAACTTGATGCTTGACTTAGTCAATTGAATCTTTAGTTGAAAAGATCAACTCAAAGTCAAAGTCCAACTTCTTTCAGAAATTTATCAAATATTTCTGATCAATAACACTTAGGCTTGAAGTGTTCTAAGAAGATCTTGGAAGTTACTTACTTCATATCTTCAGTTTCCTTGATCTTGAAGTATCTTGAGATTCTTCTTGAATTTTAAACTCCTTCTTGGAAGTTTTAATTCCCTTGAAGATCAAACCTAACTTCAAGATTCCAAATGAAGACTCAAAGATAATCATCATCTCACGGTCCGATGTCCCATACCATCTTTCCTACATCAATCTGAGTATAAAATCTAGTGTCCCATACCACCCTATTTTATACTCACATTGATGTATGAGTGAATTTTATCCTAAAGTCTACAACATCTCTAGATAGAGAACCTTCTAGCTTTAATTCTTGAGAAGAATTTTGCAATTTCAGGTACTATCTCCATCTTGATATTCTAGGTTTTAATCCCTTGACATGATCGTTTCACGATCTTGTGCTCAACCTTGGGAACTTGAAAACCTTTAATAGAATATCTCCAATCCTTTTTGCTAGGGTTTTCAAATGAAAACCAATCAGAATTCCAAGTACTTGAATTTTCTCGAATTCAAGTTCAATTGGTTTATCCTTACCAATTTTGTAGTGACAAGAGCTTTTAGCTTCTTGTCTTTAGATTCCTTTCTACTAATGCTTTTAGGTACCTATCCTGGCCAGGAATTTTATAGGAATCTCTCTACTGCATAAGTCTGAGCATCCGCTCATGCTTTCGGGATTTGTACCAAAAATCCCTTTAAGGATAGGCAAACACTTATGTTTTACCTTCCACAGACTTAAGTACCGTCTTCACGATTTGCAGACTACATACTTGGAATTACTTCACTCTGTTCAGACTTGGAACAGCTTACTTTTTCACAATTTTCCATTCGATAAATGGAACTTGAGTGAATCATTCCTTACGGAATTTTACTGCCAATACTTGGGCAATCTACAGAGTAGTTCTAATCGCATGTTCTTGGACAATCATGGCCAAGCTTGATCAAGTCTTGTTGATCATGGGATAATAATAAAGACTTTATCTTTATCTTTTAAGATCTCTTTAAACTATCTTTAAGCTTCTTTGCTTACCTGCTGGATTTTTAGAGATCTTTCTCAAGTCCAAGCATACACTTATGCCTCTCAGATTCCAAAGCTAAGAATCTTTGATATACCTTTAGGTTATATCACAAATAGGACTTGAAATACCACTTCTAGTGGTTTGGGATGTCCGGGAACTACTTACTTATTGTTTAAAGAGTATGAAGAATTTCATTCTTAATACTTGAAAGAATGCCATTTCTTCAAAGACTTGAGATTCCTTCTAAGGAATAACTTGAGCAAATGATTCATCTTGGAATCTTTTGCAATACTAAAAGAACATTTGAAAGAAATTCTTTCAAATAATATCCAAAAAATTTACTGATTCAATTGTATTCATTTCCTGAGTATCAAACTAGAGACAAAATATCACATTTTGGATATGGTTTCCCATGCCACTATGAAAGTTTAAGTTGAACTTTCATTTATGTGATATCGACTTCTATTCTTGAGTTTGATACAAAACTCATTATTATTGGTCAATCTTCAGATGTTACTAGAGTCCTTTAAACATATTTCACCAATCAAAATTATGTTTAAAGTCCAAGCATCTATTGATGATTGATCCAATAGTAATGTTACTTGTGAACACAACTTTGAACTTTATAACTTGTTTAGGAGAAGTTCATGGATTGAAAATCCATTTCTTGGAACTTTCTATTCCTAAATGAAAAGTTCACACTTGCTTCAAGTCTTTAGGAACTTATATTATTTCCTAAAGACTGCTTAGCTAGTTGCATCATTTACCAGAGATGCAACTATAGAACCTAACATCCTTTTATTGACGTCAAGGATCAATTGATGTTGAGGTTTAACCTTTGATTTCCATCACCCCTTGGGATGAAATCAAATGAAAATTTATAAAAGCTTGGTACCTTTATATCTTGGCAAAACATTTATATCCTAAAGAGGTTTTGCTTTCATCATTCCTTGGACCTATCATATAATATGAATTTATGTGTATTTTGGGAAGAGTTCATGAATCAATTAAGATCCTCTACTTGGAACATCTACCTTCCAAAAATAAATTCATCTTAAACATGGTAGGAGAATGATCTCACATGAAATAGAAGGCTTGACTATTTCATATCTCAATTCCAAAGAGTTACTTACCGAGGTTTCATCATGAGATAAAAATCTTGAAACCACAAAGAAACTTCTTTAAACTTTCGAAATCTTCTAAATAGAAGAGTACTCAAGGAACTTGGAAATATAGTTGACGTTCTCATCCAACCTTGGGATGCTTGAGAAGTTACATAAAGTATGTAACTAATCAAGTAAAGCTTATCCGCATGACTTTCTAAGTATCATCATACATCATAAAAGAGTTTGCAAGTAATTAAATTTTCTTGGTTATCAAGAAAATTTATTACTTAACTTTCTCCTAGTGCTTACTTATACCTAGAAAGACATCTATCATACTTAATTATCATTAAGTATTTGTCTTTGACAGCGGAGTATCGACTTGGGAAGAAATCGACTAATTACTTGAGTTGCAAACTAGAACTAGTATGTCTTTGCAACTAACTAGTCCTTGGTCTTCCCTAATGTCTAACTGCGAGCTTTATAAAGTAAGCTAAATACTAAGAGAGTACATTCTCATATCTACTTGCAAACAGCATTCCATTCTATCATGCAAATGCATGTATCTACATGCAAAAGCATATGCTCACATGCGTATGCATGCATGTTGTTTGCATGCCCAAAAAATAATACAACAATCATGCATGAGCTTGATGCACGATTTTTTTTTCTTGTACTAAGAATGTATATCATGCAATCGATGCATGTATATCCTTTCCTTTGTCCTAATGCACTATGATATAAAAACATACCCTTGAGGTGCAATAGAAAACTTACTCAATGGAAAGGAAATATGTATTTAAACTACCAAAATACATTCTTTGATGCACAAGGATCTTTTTGAAATCAAGTCTTTCCTTAATGCAAACTAATGCTTGGAATGAGAAATGGATTAATTCATTATTCTAATCTAGACTTAATCAATTGAAATCTTGGCTATTTCAATGTGCATCTAGGATTAAGTGTAGAATAATGAAAACAAAATAAATCAAGCATTAAGGCCAAGCAAAAATTGGAAAATACTTAGCTCCTCATAGAGCTACGTCCTTCCCTTGATCCTTTGGAAGAGTGATTCTCTCAAGACTTTGGTTCGAATTCAAAGTTGGTTTGACTTTGATCACCAAAGGCCTCCGGATCTTCACTCCAGAGCTCCACTTCCTTCAAACTTGGCTCAAAAACTTTAACTTTCTTTGTTTTTGGCTTCTTTGGCTAAGGAAGAGTGCCCCCAAGACTCAGTAGATCTCGGGTTCCGGGTTGTTACAGTTGCTGGTTCGAATCCCGTCCCCTTCCCAAATGGAGCTTCAGTTTTGCGGCCGCTTCATGAATCTTCTTCAGCGGGTGTATTGCCATTAGAAGGTTCTGTAGACAAAGGAGATCACGAAGAGCGCTTGTCCTCTTGGCTAACATAGAATTCTCACTCTCAAGAGGTCGGGAGTTCAAAACCGATCTCCGAATTTGCAGAACCGTCCTTTTTATATCTGGATGAACCTTTCTTTGATCGATGAATCTCTGCCAATACGTATTGCCGCCAGCAGCAAAGCGCGAACGCCGGTGGACTTTATGGATAGGCCAGCACTTCTTACTGAAGTCTTCTACAGCGATAGGCTTTGAATAGAAAATACTCCGGCGATCAAAGACTAAGAACAGTCGTTAATCTTCTTGGATAGGATAATACCCTCTTGAACGAGAGGCCTGAGTTCAAATCCCCCGTCGTTCACAGCGGAGGTGACTTTTCTCTTTTACTCCTGGATGATATCGTTCTTCAGGCGAAAACTCAGAACACTTTAAGACCCGCGCAAACTTGTTCCGTGAGCGCCTTCGGGCTTGTGGATAGGCTGGAACTCTCCAAACGAAAGGTTCTGAGTTCAATTCTCCTGCGGGGTCACGGCAGAGATTATCGTTTACCTTTTGCTACTCAAGGCCATCGACTGCCAGGATAATCTCGGGCCGCTATTAAAGACAGCCGCGTGTAGAGATTCGAAAGAGAGCAAGACATCTGCGAGCAAAAATGATGAGCAAGATGATGGAGAGAGCTATGGAGAAGGCTCTGATACCCATGCAAGAGAATGAAGATTACGACCACCACATGCTTGAGAGATGACTCTCCTCCCAACCAAATGCCTCTATATATAGCTCTTTCCAAGGGACTGCCTTCTTGGGCAGGTGAATGCTAATCATCCAAGTGTCAGCCATGTAACTACATGTGCGCCAAGTGTCTCAGTGGATGCTTCTAGAAGGTTCTAGAGCTCTTTGGGCAAAATACTCTTCCCATGTACCCCATGGGGATTGAACCCAAGACCTCGTCCTTCACACCCTTGAGTCTTAACCATTAGGCTAAGTGGATTACTTGGTCACAAGAGCACAAGACCTCCTAGTAAGTCTAAACTCGAGATCTTTGGTCATACACACGGATGACCAAACGGTGTCCGATTTCAGATCTGTCTGAACCGGCTAGACCCTTGGATCATAGACTTACTTTATTACATCAGTCTTCTGCCACCACCATCGTCACAGACAGTCAGAGCACATTGGCAGTTGTGAGGAACCCGGTGTTCCATGCTCGCACTAAGCACATTGAGGTGAATTATCATTATGTCAGGGAGAGGTTCTCTGCTGGGGGGATCAGCTTGGCATATGTGCCCACGCAGGAGAACATTGCAGACCTTTTCACGAAGGCTCTGCCTAGGGAGAAGTTTGAAGCTTTCCGCAAAGCTTTGGGCTTACTTCCTTTTGTGGAGTGATTTCCACATAGCTTGGCACTTCCTTATACATGAGTGCTAGCTACTTGTTCACCGCATCACTCCCAGGGGGGATTTGTTGATATATTTAGGTAGTGATGTGTATGAACACTCTAGGACTGTTGGGGCACTTTTTTCCCTCTTTAGGAGGTTTTTCCCCCCCACTTGTATATATGCCTATTGAACTAATGGGCTACTTATCTTTGTACATTCTCTAGTAATACATTCAGTATATTGTCTTATGCTCCAAGCTTCTTCTTCTTCCTTATGTTGTTCGCATGCTTCCACAGACATCTATCTCCAATAGGAAGTGCTAAATAAGAAAAACCTTTTACAAACTTTCTATAAAAACTAGCTAACACTAGAAAAGAATGTACATCATTCACAGACTGAGGTACAAGCCATTCTTCAATTACTTTAATTTTCTTTCGATCTAGATGAATCCTTTGACTAGAAACAATATGTCTTAAATACTTTAATTCTTTTTGGAAGAAAGAACTCTTTTTAGGATTGGCATAAAGTTTGTTTTTGCATAACAAATTAAAGATTGCTACTCAATGATTTTCATGGTCATTGTTGTTCTCACTATAGACAAGTATATCATCAAAGAAAACAAGAATAAAAGCTTGGTAATCAAGAAAAATGTTATTCATCATACATGCAAATATAGGGGGTGCATTGGTGAGTCCAAAAGGCATTACCATGAATTCAAAATGACCAGTTTGAGTTCTAAAGACAATCTTATAAATGTCATTTTGTGTCATTTTTATCTGATGATACCTAGATTTTGTAGAGAGTACACCCGCGGAAGTAAAATGAAAAGAAGAGTGTACACACGAAAGAAAGAGTGTGTGAGACTCAAGATGAGTAGACCATGAAATGGGTAAATTCATGTGGATTAGAAATGAGCTTGCCAAGAGCATGGAGTAGGCTCTTCAAGCTTCTAACCAAGTACAAATGAGGGGAGAGGCCCTCTTTATATAGATTTGGGAGGGGCTCTCAAAAGTACATCTCATGTGGGATAATTCCCTTGAAAGGAGAATGAATACAATTGGTAGAAGCATATGGAAAGGTAGCCAAATACAATGGAAATACAATATAAACTGGAAATAAACTAGAAATGGAGTGCCTCCTAGATACAAAATGGAGATGCACTCATGCGGATACAAATGTAGATGAAGTAGGAGCAATCATGTCGTTAACACCTCTACAACTCGATTTTAGGGTGGTTGAATGCTGCAGAGGTCCACCAAGCATTGGAGAGGAACTAGAGGTAGAGCCTTCGTGAACATGTCCGCTAAGTTCGCCTTAGAGGTACACTGCTCGAGAGTAATCTCTTGAGACACAAGCTTCTCACACATGAAATGGTACTAGATCTCGATGTGCTTCATTCGAGCATGGAACACTGGATTCTTGGCGATGGCCAATGCTAATTGGCTGTCCGTGTAGATGTGTGTTGGAGTATCGTGCAAAGCACCAATGTCAGATAATAAACATCGAAGCCAGATGGCCTCACATGTTGCAAAGCTGGATGCTCGGTACTCGACCTCAGTGGATGATAGAGCAACTGTAGGATGTTTCTTACTTGCCCAAGAGATAGGTCCTGAGCCAAGAAAGAATATGTACCTAGAAATAGACCGTCTCGGATCAGGATCACTAGCCCAATCTGAATTTGAATATCCAGCGAGTTCGATGCCCCCTCTATACCAAAGACGATGATGTCAGGTGAGGACAAGGTAGCGAAGTAGTCTCTAAGAAGCATCACAATGGGTCTGACGAGGTTGATGTGCAAACTGACTGAGTATACCAACTGCATATGCAATATTTGGTCGAGTGTTGGCAACGTAGAGTGAAGAGCCAATAACCTGTCGATAAGTATGCACATCTACAAGTGATGATGAATCCTCTAGTGTGAGCTCGATGTTTGGATCAAGTGGTGTAGAGACTGAGCGACACTAGTCCATGTTATATCTAGAAAGTAGATCAGAGCAGTACTTCTTCTGTGATAGGAATATGCCTTCTTTTGTTTGCCAAACTTCCATACCCAAGAAGTAGTGTAGTAGGCCAAGGTCTATCATAGAATACTCAAGGGGAAGCAGTGTGATGATGAATTGGATGTGTTCTTCATCTGAACCTATCAAGATCTAGTCATCTACATAGAGGATGATGATGGCCACTAAGGACTCATTCTTATAGATGTATAAGTTTGCATCGGCACTGCTCCTTTGAAATCCCTTATCTTCAAAGAATTTGTGAAACTTTTCATACCAAGCCCTGGGACACTACAACAGATCGATGGTATACCGAGGTTTTTACTGAGGAAAATGAACGCAGCTTTATTTGCCGTGACGCCAGTGTAAAGGTCGGTTTCCGCGTCGGTACCAAAGAGTCGGTATAGGCGTCGGTGTAGACGTCGGTAAAAGCGTCAGTATATGCATCGGTATATGCATCGGTATAAACGTCGGTATATGCGTCGGTAATCGGCTTCTGCTGCATCGCCTCCTGGGTGTACCGACGGTTATTCCGATGACACTACTGGGAGTACCGTCGCTTATACCGACGACCATACCTGCAAAATCTTTTTTGGGCAGAATGTTTTGTCTTTTGCTACAGCAACATTACCATGATGTTGCTGAACAAAAGACAATACACTCTGCCCAAAAAAAACCGAGTACATGTGATGTGTACTCTAGTGACAACCGAAATATGATTTCATGAAACAGAGTATTATTGTACACAAAAGAGATCGATTATCAGAATGAACAATGAACCATGTACAAAAGAAGTTATATATTTCAATAATGAAGCATGTACAAGAGTGTGGCAAACCACTATCATATATGATGCTTTTACAAAATGTGGAAAAGCAATGTATTGCCATATGAAAATCAAATACAAAATATTGGTCTTCCACTGCCATACACATGCAAAGAACGTTCCATATCAACAGTCTTGCAACAAAGAACATTAATGGAATGAGATAAATTCACATGAAAATTACAAACAAGTAAAAACCAAGTTTATAAATTAATTACCTCATCGCAAACGCTCCCATGAAACTACCGCACCGCGTCCCTCCAAGTCCTGCAATAGTGCAGTCAACCCATGACTATATCCATAAGACTCCTCCGTTCGTGTTGGAGGACAACCCATTGCCAGCTCCTGAAACAAATATAAAAAGATTAGAGAAATATATATGAGAAATTTAACACAAATAAATTCAATAAATGAAATGGTACTTACAAACTCATGACGCATCGTGTCATATCCGCCGCTACCCAAATGTGACGGTCCAATCGTGTCTAGACGTGTGGCTGCGACATTTTGTTGTTGGCGATATCGATCAGGAGTCTGCTGCTGCTCATCACGAATCATGTCCCACTCCTCAGCATCTAACCACACAGGCTTTGGTAAGCCTTCTCTGAATGCATCATGAGCCTCGGATCATCGATGCAACATGACCTCACGTGCGGTATGCAGAATCCACTCTGAACTGACAATCGACTGTCCATCGGCTGGTCAGAACTCCTGGTAAATCGTCTGTGTGATATAATTCTTCCTATGTTTATCTTGTTCACTGCATTTCAGCATGATGGAGTGTCCAAACTGGATGGAGCAAAGCTGTCGTATGCGTGCACACATTGCTTTGCCAGCCGCATCCATCACTGGAGCTCCATCTCGGATACTATACACCTTGGAGTCATCATGGTCATGAGCACCCCAAGGTGTATGTGGTGTACTGCGTGGTGTACTGCATGGCGTACCTACATCTGAGGTACTCGTCCTAGGAGTAGAAGCGGGCGACACAACGTCCGTCGCATTGCCTCCACAACAATCGCCTCCTCCGCCTCCAGACCTACTTGTAGATCCGCTCCTAGAACCTTCTGCTCCAGAGCGTGACCTCGATCTACGAGACGGGCCAGACCCTGTATCGCGCTGAGGTGTCAAACGCACATGTCTACTAGTAGATCCAATAGGAGATGGCTGCAAAGATGGTCGTGGTAAGTCACAAAGCTAGGAGACATACCTCCTACGGGAGTAGCACCACCCTCAGGAGTGACACCGGTAGGAGTAACCGGCGGGAGTGACACCGGCGGGAGTGAGGCCAGAGGGAGTGAGGCCGACAGGAGGAAGGCCGCCAGGAGTGAGGCCGGGAGGAGTGCTACCATGAGCGATCCAATACTGTGATGCAACGGCCATATACGCAGGAGGAACCTGAGAGATGAACTCCAAAAACTGCTCCTCTGTCATGGACTGTGGAGTGACTGGAGGACTGTCTCCCATCGTGCTCTGTAATAAAAGAACTCAAATAATTAGCATGCGATAAGAAAAATAATATAGGGAATAAACAAAAAAAAACCAAAAATTAGTACGTACAAGTCTTTTATTCAAAAGTCCTCTATTCTAGCATCTTCTTGAAGATCCGATGCACCGAGAATATCTATCTCTAAATTGATGGCTTCTAAAGCGCTTGCTATGCTAGTTTCCTCCTGATCATCATCTATTGCTTCGTCTTCTTGAACAATGACCTCTTCTTCAATGACCTCTTCTTCTCGAACAATGATCTCTTCCTCCTCAACTTTCGAATGAATCTCTGAGTCCACTAGAGATGAACTTTCTTCTACATCTGCATTTTCAAAAATTTGTCTACTACGTGGAGCGACTTGTAAAACAAATAGCCACTCTGGGTCTTTTGAATCTGGTATAAAAACAACTTGCTCACAGTGTTCGGGAAGTACAAATGTATCCCTTTCATCTGTCCATAATCTTGTGGAGTCGACTTGAAGCAACCCGCTCTTATCTCGTCTCACTGTTGCATTTCTTCCAGAGGTGACTACTTTGAACCATTTCACGTCAAAAACAAAGTAATCAAACTTTCTGAAAGATAGTTTCAAGATGTCTTGAATCACACCACAATAATCTAACTCGCCTTCTAGAGCATTATCATCTCTTTCACTCGCTCTACTTTTTTGCAAAAAATTCACCATCACTCCACTATCAAAAGTAGATTGTTTTTTATCGATTCATGCGATTCGAAAGTGTCGTCCATGAGACCATAGTGCACCGTATTTGATATACTCCCAATCACATCCTTTTGCGAGTTCTTCTTCTTCTTCAGAGATATCTTCACCCGTTGCCTTTGCTTGTGAAACCGCTGCATCTAGCCATCTGCTCGTTGGAAAAGGTGGGAGAGGTCGAAGATTTTCTGGAAGAGGCAAAAATCGAGTGGAACGATTTCTTCGAAACTGAGCTCTTTCCTTTGCGTTAGTTTCCTTGGCAAGTTCATACCTTTCTAACCACTTTTGCATAGGCTCAGAGTTAACTATGCAAAACTTCATTGCCTTCTCTCTGAAAGCTGCATCCATTTTTCTTTGCAATCCTTTACCTTGTGGTTCATCGCCTACGAGACGAACATCTTCATCATAGCTCCATAAGCGAGGCATTTTGGGATCCGATATACATAGAAACTCAGTAATGAATACAAGAGATTCTTGTACAAGCCATCCCTCTGCCATGCTACCCTCTGGACGTGCTCTCTGTCGAACAAACCCTTTTAATGTCTTCATAAAGCGCTCTAAGAAGAACATCCATCGACTATGGACAGTTCCTGCTATTGCAACTTCATCCACTACATAAACCAGTAAATGAAGTTGAATAGTGAGAATACTTGTGGGAAATTATTTCTCTACCATACAAACAGCCTCGATAGCATTGAGTCTCGCACTCTCTATGCTATCTCTATTTATCTCTTTAGAAGATATCCACCGTACTAAAGAACTAATTTATAAATGGTTTTTCGTACATCCTCTGAAAGACAATCTTTTAGGGCTACAGGGAGCACAAACTGTAAAAACTTGTGCCAATCATGAGACTTGAGTCCTGCAAGATCGTCGTTTTGTGTGAAAGCAGTCTTTAGACATCTCATGCATCCAGTAGGTGTACGAAACTCTGAAATTGTTTTCTTCACTTGTTGCTCTTCCATCCTGGGAAGCACCCAAGGAGCTCTTGGTAACGATACTGTTCCGTTGGGCTTAGTAATTGCCCACAACTCTCGCATACGACCTTGCTCTTCTAGGTCGTCCCTTTGTGCTTTGCTTTCTTTCTTTCCGATCAAAGTTTTCCAAAGCATCTCTCCCACATTCTTGAAAATATGCATCGGGTCTACCAAATGATTGATCACCAATTCACTCCAATAAGGGAGTTCATGAAAAATGGACAACCGTTTCATGCCAGCAACTGGATTTTTTGAATCCCACAGTTGTTTCCAATCGCTAGCTTTCATTTGGTGTTGCGCTTGTCGACCAATTTGTCCTTCACGTAAAACATGCCCATCAGGCAAATATCTATGATGTCCTTCATAGACAGTTTTACGTAGTGCTTTGGAATAGCGTGCTTCGAGTCGTGGTCCGCATAAAGGACAAGCATGGTAACCCGAAATGGATAAACCTGAACATTCACCATAACCAGGCCAATCATGCATTGTCCCCATAACACTAGCAAACTCTGGCCACTTACTATCTATGTGCTTCCAAGCATCAGAGTCAGCTAGCACTCGCATTACATTATCTGTAGACCTGCTCTTTGTATGCCATGGCATTAACTCAGCTATAGATTTGCATCTAAACATGTTCTTAATTCGTGGAATGATAGGAAAGTGGCGAAGAACCTTTGCAGGGATTGCTTCGCCTATAACGTCTTCTCTAAATCTATTTGCTCCACACTTTGGACATATGTGGAGATGCTCATACTCATTTCGAAAGAGAATGCAATCATTCGGACAAGCATGAATTTTCGTATAATCCATTCCAATGGACTGTAAAAGTTTTTTTGCATCTCCACGTGTTGGAGGCATGTCATTGCCCTCTGGCAAAATTTGATCTTTAAGAAGCCTGCAATAAGCAATTAAAATGATATTAGTAAATGAAGTTATTGTGATACAACAATGAAAGCCAATTTGTTCTCCACTTACCTGAACAATTCAGTGACACGACTATCTGACCATCCATAAATGCATTGCAGATTGAGCATCGCGAGTGAAGCACGTAGTACAGATATCTTTGCTCCATTGTAAAGTGGTAAACGAGCTAATCTTCGCATGTTTTCATATTCTTCATCAACTTCTGATCGTGGAATTTCTGTTGTGTCCATGAAACTCTCATCGACACCTTCTTCACCATCATGACCTTCGTCCATCTCATAAAATGCCTCAAGCATCTCTTCCATATGTTCATTCTGTGTAATATTATTAGTGCTTGCTTCTACATCTAAGTCCTTTTTTGCTCTCTTTTGTCCACGAGATGTTACCGGTGCAATGTCGTTTGGGTCCATCTGCTCACCTGGGGGACCATGCGAATGATAGCGTAGGTTTTCCAGTCGACTCCTATCAAAGGATCCATACTCTGTAACATGTGCAGTACAAATCCGTCGTTTCTGATAAATTTCATACTTGCACTGTGTGCAAGGACATGCCATTCTCTCTTCAAGATCCAAAGAAGCCATCTGCTACAATATGGACATTTTAGAACTTTTTTTTTTAATTAAACCTAAAAATCTAACTCTTAAAGACCTAAATACTTAAATACCTAAAAAAACTTAAAATTCTAGTTTTAAAACCCTAATCTATATAGCTATCCTATTTTATCTATATATTCGGATTTTTTCTTGATTGATCCTATTTTATATATATATATATTTATTTATTCAGATTTTTTTCCTCTTAATTAAGTTATATGTATGCCTAAACCCTAAAACCCTAATTTTAAAGATCTAGACCTAAATTATGTATATTTCTATACACATGTGTATATACATGTATATATTTATTATATGTGTATGTGTATGTGTGTATATATGTTATGTACGTGTTAAAACCCTAAACCCCTAATCCAAATGACCTAGAACTAAAACATGTATATATATGTATGCATGTATATATATATGTGTATATGTATATATATGTGAATATAGATAGGTATATAAGTATGTGTGTTTGTGTATTTATATATTTATTTATATATTCAGATTTTTCTTTACTTAATTATATTTAATTATATATATTTAATTAAATAATTTAAAACACTAGTTCTTTTTATATTTATTTATGTATATAATTATCTTATTTTATATATATATTTATTTATATATTCAGATTTTTTTCTTACGTAATCCTATTTTTATATATTTAATTTTATATATTTAATTATAAATATTTAATTAAATTATTTAAAACACTAGTTCTTTTTATATTTATTTATGTATATAATTATGTTATTATATATATATATTTATTCATATATTCAGATTTTTTTCCTTACGTAATCCTATTTTTATATATTTAATTTTATATATTTAATTAAAGATATTTAATTAAATTATTTAAAACACTAGTTCTTTTTATATTTATTTATGTATATAATTATCTTATTATATATATATATTTTTTTTTTATTCATATATTCAGATTTTTTTTCCTTACGTAATCCTATTTTTATATATTTAATTTTATATATTTAATTATATATATTTAATTAAATTATTTAAAACACTAGTTCTTTTTATATTTCTTTATGTATATAATTATCTTATTATATATATATATTTATTTATATATTCAGATTTTTTTTCCTTACGTAATCCTATTTTTATATATTTAATTTTATATATTTTTAATTATAAATATTTAATTAAATTATTTAAAACACTAGTTCTTTTTATATTTATTTATGTATATAATTATCTTATTTTATATATAAGTTTATTTATATATTCAGATTTTTTTTCCTTATGTAATCCTATTTTTATATATTTAATTTTATATATTTAATTATATATATTTAATTAAAACCCTAATCTTAAAATTCTAGATCTGAAATACTAAACCCTAAAACCCTAATCTTAAATATGTAGACCTAAAATATGTATATTTCTGTATACATGTGTATATACATGTATATATGTATTACATGTGCATGTGTATGTGTGCATATATCTTATGTAGGTGTTATAAACCTAAAACCCTAATCTTAAAGATTTAAATCTAAAATATGTATATTTTTGTATGCATGTGTATCTACATGTATGTATGTATTTTATGTATATGTGTGTTTGTGTATATATGTAATCTACGTATTAAAATCCTAAAACCCTAATCAGAAAGACTTACACTTAAATATGAAATACTAAACCCTAAAACCCTAATCTTAAATATGTAGACCTAAAATATGTATATTTCTGTATACATGTGTATATACATGTATATATGTATTACATGTGCATGTGTGTGTGTGCATATATCTTATGTAGGTGTTATAACCCTAAAACCCTAATCTTAAATATTTAAATCTAAAATATGTATATTTTTGTATGCATGTGTATCTACATGTATGTATGTATTATATGTATATGTGTGCTTGTGTATATATGTTATCTACGTATTAAAATACTAAAACCCTAATCAGAAAGACTTAGACTTAAATATGAAATACTAAACCCTAAAACCCTAATCTTAAATATCTAGACCTAAAATATATATATTTCTGTATACATGTGTATATACATGTATATATGTATTACATGTGTATGTGTATGTGTGCATATATGTTATGTAGGTGTTATAGCCCTAAAACCCTAATCTTAAAGATTTAAATCTAAAATATGTATATTTTTGTATGCATGTGTATCTACATGTATGTATGTATTATATGTATATGTGTGTTTGTGTATATATGTTATCTACGTATTAAAATCCTAAAACCGTAATCAGAAAGACTTAGATTTAAATCTGAAATACTAAACCCTAAAACCCTAATCTTAAATATCTAGACCTAAAATATGTATATTTTTGTATACATGTGTATATACATGTATATATGTATTAGATGTGTATGTGTATGTGTGCATATATGTTATGTAGGTGTTATAACCCTAAAACCCTAATCTTAAAGATTTAAATCTAAAATATGTATATTTTTGTATGCATGTGTATCTACATGTATGTATGTATTATATGTATATGTGTGTTTGTGTATATATGTTATCTACGTATTAAAATCCTAAAACCCTAATCAGAAAGACTTAGACTTAAATCTGAAATACTAAACCCTAAAATATCTAGACCTAAAACCCTAAAACCCTAAAACCCTAATCTTAAATATCTAGACCTAAAACCCTAAAACCCTAATCTTAAATATTTAACCCTAAAACCCTAATCCTATTTAAAACCCTAAAACCCTAATCTTAAATATTTAACCCTAAAACCCTAATCCTATTTTTATATATTTGATGTAAAACAAAAACTTCAAAATAAAAATAGGATTATATGTGTGTATGTATGCATGTGTGTATATATGTGTGTGTATGTATGCATGTGTACATGTGTGTGTGTATGTATACATGTGTATACATGTGTGTGTATGTGTATGTGTGTGTATGTAGGCATGCATGTGTGTGCATGTGTGTGTACATGTGTGTATGTATGCATGCATGTATGTGTATGTGTGTGTATGTGTATGCATGTGTATACATGTGTGTGTATGTATACATGCATGTGTGTATATGTGTGTATGTATGCATGTGTGTATATATGTGTGTATGCATGCATGCCGGTATATGTGTGTGTATGTATGCATGCATGTGTGTATATGTGTGTATATATGCATGTGTGTATGTATGTGTGTATATGTGTGTGTGTATGTGTATGTATGCATATGTGTGTATATGTGTGTGTATGTATGTGTGTATGCATGTGTGTGTATGTATGCATGTGTGTAAATTTATGTGTGTGTGTATGCATGCATATGTGTATATGTGTGTGTGTATGTAAGCATGCATGTGTGTATAGGTGTGTGTATGTAAGCATGCATGTGTGTACATGTATGTGTGTATGTATGCATGTGTAAATTAATGTGTATCTTCCTTTCTCTTCTCTCTCTCTTTCTTTCTCTCTCTCTCTCTCTCTCTCTCTCTCTCTCTTTCTCTCTCTCTCTCTCTCTCTCTCTCTCTCTCTCTCTCTCTCTCTCTCTCCTTCTCTCTCTATCAATAGTGAATAAAAGAATCACTTACAAGTATGTCTCTCTTTGAATCGTTGTCGTCAAAGCGTAATGTAGGTCGTCTCTCATCCAATTCCAAACAATCGATGCCAACGAACTTCTACAAAATCGACGAAAAGAGAAATTAGAAACCCTAAAGCATAGAGAAACACAAATGCTAACAGTACATGCAGCACTTACCAAGATGTGAGAGCTAAGCCGAGAGAGAGTGTGTGTGTGTAGAGAGAGAGATCCGTGTGTGTGTGTGCACAAGACAATGCAGGTTCACGCGTGCAAGTTCGACAGTAGACCGACAGAACTCAAACACGTGCAGAAATGTGAAGTTTTGCTCTCGGGTTCGCGGTATGTTTAAAAATTCGCCGCCGGTATAGGCGCCAGTATGGACGTCGTTATACGTGTCGGTAGATACCAGTAAATTACCGACGCTCATACCGACGCATATACCGATGCTTATACCGGCAGCTGCGGGCCACACCGATGATCCGTTTAAAACGGTCATACCGACAGTCACTTGACCGTCGGTATCTCTTAGTCAGATTTTTTGAGGGCTATACCGACGCGGACTATGACCGTCGGTATATGCAGCGTTGGTATGCCCCTCATATGTTGTAGTGGGAGCTTGCTTGAGTCCATAAAGTGCTTTGTGAAGTTTGTATACTTGATCTTCCTTTCCTTTGATCTTGAAGCCTTTAGGTTGTTCAACATATATTTATTCTTGAAGATCTCCATTGAGGAAAGCATTTTTGATGTCTAGCTGGTAAATGGACCACTTGTAGTGAGCACTTAGTGCTAAGATGATTTTTATGTTTGTGAATCTTGCCATAGGAGCAATGGTTTCTTCATAGTCAATGCCATGTTGTTGCTTGTATCCTTAGCTACCAACCTTGCTTTGTATTTGTCTAATGTGCCATCTGAGTTGTACTTAACTTTATAAAGCCACTTAACTCCTATGAATTGATGATTTGTGGGCTTAGGTAAAAGAGTCCAAGTCTTGTTCTTCTCTATTGCATCCACTTCTACTTGCATAGATGTTTCCCACTCAGGTTGTCCTTGACCTTCCTTGTAATTAGAAGGTTCTGGGATTTGTTGAATCTGATGCATCAAGGCATGATTGACATAATACTTTGTTCTCACTGTCTCTTGTCAATAAGTCTTTGAGATCTTCTCGGATGACTTGAAGTACTTGCTTCTGATGTTTTCTTTGAAAATACTATGTCCCCCTCTGAAGTGGAGATGGGTGGACAAAGACTTGTGTTTGGATCTTTTGTGGAATATCTTGAAGCTTTGTTAAAGATAAGATTTTTTGAACTTGTGATGGAGTGATTGTCGAGATCGTATAGCCTATAGGCTTTCAATTGTTCACTATATCCTATGAAGATGTGCTTCTTAGACTTGGATTGCAACTTGTTGTGATCTTCTTTGGGCACGTGGACAAATGCTTCACTGAAAAATACTCGAAAGTAATGCACATTAGGCTTTCTTCCATAGCATGTTTCAAATGGTTTCTTGTTGTGCAATGCACTGGTGAAGCCTTGATTAAGTATGTGAGCAGCGGTATGCACTGCTTCTACCCAAAACTTGTAGGGTAAGTCTTTGTTATGAAGCATAGTTCTTGCCATTTCCATCACACTGCGGATCTTCCTCTGCTACTCCATTTTGAGATGGAGTGTGTGGTTGAGTAACTTGTCGTTTGATCCCTTTTTGTTTGAGTAAGTTGTCAAAATCATGATTAATAAATTCACCTCCTCCATCTGATCGGATAGTCTTAACAGACTTGGAAGCTTCATTCTCCACCTGGGTGATCCATTCACGAAACTAAGTAAAGGTGTCTGCCTTGGATCTCAAGAAATACACCCAAATGTAACGAGAGTGGTCATCTACTAAAAGAAAGAAGTATAGTGATCCAATGAGAGACAGGGTGTTCATTGGTCCACAAAGGTCCATGTGGATAAGGGCCAAAGGGTTCCTAGCTCTTGTTGATGCTTCTTTTGGAACTGGGGCCCTATGTTGCTTGCCTTGAGTGCAAGCCTGGCAGATGTCATTGAGTTTCCCGAGCTTGGGAAAACCTTTCACTATCTGTGATGAAGCGATTCTTGGTAAGTAGGAGGTGTGTCCGTATCTTTGGTGCCACAAACTTGATAGTGATTCCTTGGATAAAAAGCAAGATAATTTATATAAACCTTTATCTTCGACGCCTTGGGCAATTATGTCTTGCATATGAGGATCAATGACTTTGATAAAGGTGTTATCAAACAACACCTGTTTGTTATGATCGGTAATTGCTTTTATTGACAGCAAGTTCATGCATAAATTGGGAACAAATAACACATTTGAAAGTGATTTGCATTCCCCTTGAGCATTGGTGATATGTACTTCGCCCTTCCCTTCTATAGGTAGACTTTTGTTATTGCCAAGGTACATCACCTCTGTGCTCTTCAAGTTCTTGAAAAGAATCCTTATCTTTACATATGTGAGATCGCTTCGTTGTCAAAGATCCATTTGTGAGGGGAGCTAGATGTAACTAGGGCATTTTCCTCGGTAGAGATAAAGAGTTCTTTGCTAGAGCAGTGTGACTTGTGTTGCGAGGGTTTGGATGAGTTCCTGGAACTAGAAGCCTTTGAGGTCTGTTTCTTCTGTTGGAAATTTAGTAGGCTCATTACTAATACCACAGGTCCAAGTTCCATAGGTTCAGAATCTACAACACATACTCTAGCAATCTTCCAATATTGACAAAACATGAACATACCACATTTAATCATACAAATGATGAGACAAAGATAGAGAAAGACTAGACAACATGTGTAAAGTGTTACGTAAGCCACTGCTTACTCACACTATCATATATACCAATGTCAATGTATAATGTGGGAGCAAAACTCTCAACCACTCTATGTGAACAGAAATTGATGGATGAGTGAATGGACAAATGTAACAAATATATTCAGATGTATGGACAGAAACCTGAATATATATGAGATGTGTGACCTGATAGGTTGTAGAAGAGTATATATGAGTGATAGAAAGAGGAAGGATCAGTGTGAACCTCATAATCAGCAAACCCTCATCTGATTTTAGGCTATGGAAGACCCTAAGTCAGATAAGTGTGTGAAAAGATCACATTCTTACAAAAGTAGCAAAGAATGCTAAAAAGTTTGCTGCTAGAAATCCTCAAACTCATATGAACATACCTTCTCGAACACCTCATCCAAATATGCATAAAGCATACATGTACTGATTCCCTTGTACCTATGCCGAATAGGACTCCTCCTTATATGGATGCCACTGTCATATACTTCAAGTAGTACTTGTGTGCATAAAGAGAATATGTACCTGAATTTTTAACATAAGATGCAAATCTTCTGTTAAGCTCCATCCAATGTCTTTGAAGTACACCAAAATCTTCAAGTAGAAGACAATCTTCAAATACATTATGTAGATGGCTGATCCACACCACCAAGCTACTGATGGGTAAGTCCTTGTAGAGGAGGTACTGGGGTAGCCACTTTCAACAATATGAAATTGTATACATTTCCAGTACTCCGTCTACTCAAGGGGGGTTCTCCTTAGGGAAGTATACCCTGTGACATTCTTGTGTGCCGGTACCTTCACTGATAACAGAGAAACCAATAGAAGTGAAAATGTACAGTTATAGAGAAAGGATCGATGACAAGTGCTCTTGAGAGAGGAAATCACTTCGTAACTTTGAAAATGATTACAGAGAGCTAAAATACTACAAAAGGATGTAACAGTGGACTAGCATGCCATTCCAAAACTAACTAGCAAAAATACAAGAGTGAGACCAACAAAGTGAATACAATAAAGATGATGACTTGATCCTGAAGAAATTCACCGATGCATGCCAATGACTAGATCCAAGCCACTCAATCACCCTGTAATGCTAATCAGCAACTCCACTGGAGGCCCACGCTCTGTATACTCATCACAGAGTGACCTCCCACAGTGTGCCTGTAGCAACAGAGTGCAGAGAGTAGATTAAAAAAAAATAGCCTCAACTAGCATCAACAAATGATGGTAGTGATGATACGCAATAGTCCACACGATTCAGATTACATCCGATTCAGCCCCCCAAATGAGTGCCAAACCTCTGTTTATATAGACCCAGAGTGGCCAAGGGTGGCCTTGCCAAATTCCAGCCTTAAGTGCCGCACGCGCCAAAGTGGTGGTCCAGAGGTGGAGGATGGTAGCCAACTTCAATAAGGCCCCCAATTTTAGCTTATGACACCGCCAAAGCCAAGTGGCAATATTCCCTGCATTACTTTTCACTCTGACATATCACAAAAAAAATATATACTCCGCCCGTCATTTGCCGCCCAAGTAGCTCATGGTGGAGCCCATACTAAGTCGGTAGTCTCCTTGCTTTGTAGTGAGTCTCTATGGGTGGTCGCCCAGTTAGCACAAGTGGTAGTCGCCTAGGATGATGGTCGCCCCATGGCCGGGCCAAATGGGGAAAAGGGAGGAGGGTCGCCCTGAGCTAGGGTCGCTCAATATGGAGGAAGAGGTGGAGGGTCGCCCAATATGGAGGAAGAGGTGGAGGGTCGCCCAATATGGAGGAAGAGGTGGAGGGTCGCCTTGGGCTAGGGTCGCCCAAGAGGTGGGTCGCCTAGGAGGTGGGTCGCCCAGGGTGAGGGTCGCCCAGGAGGTGGGTTGCCCAGGAGGAGGGTCGCCCAGGAGGTGGGTCGCCCAAGAGGTGGGTCGCCCAGGGTGAGGGTCGCCCAGGAGGTGGGTCGCCCAGGAGGAGGGTCGCCCAGGAGGTGGGTCGCCCAGGGTGAGGATCGCCCAGGAGGTGGGTCACCCAAGTAGAGGTAAGTCGCCCAAGAGGTGGGTCGCCCAGGGTGAGGGTCGCCCAGGAGGTGGGTCGCCCAGGAGGTGGGTCGCCCAGGTAGAGGAAGATGCCCAAGTAGAGGGTCGCCCAAGTAGAGGAAAGTCGCCCAAGTAGATGGTCGCCCAAGTAGAGGAAAGTTGCCCAAGTAGAGGGTCGCCCAAATTCTTTGGTGTCTAGGAGGAGGCTCGCCCTTTTGCATATATGTAGCCTAAGAAGGCGTCGCCCATTGCATATGAAGTCCAAGAAGGTGCCATCCACTTCCTCCCAAAGACTTTGCTTCAAATTGCTCATGCTTTGACACTTCCCCGAAGCTTCTCCCCAAATAAAGTCAATCAAATGCTAGCAAGCTCACCTGCTCTACAGACCCCCACATCAAGACTTTGCACCGTCCCGGTGCAACAACTCATTTATTTGCTTATTCCATCAAACAAAATGAACTGTAGAAAATGAAAAGAACTATGGTATGTACAGTGAGTGAATTCCATCTGCTTGCATTAATTCAAATAGCTTTTCACCCTGGAGATGTTGACGAGGGGTATTGTTTCACCCTGCAAGTCCTCTAAATGAACTGCTCCTTGTGATAATACCTTTATCACCTTGTAGGGCCCTATCCATTTAGGTGCCAGTTTGGTGGATGCTGGCGGGATCTGATGCACCAAGACCAAAGATCCTTCCTGTACCTCATTAGTCCTTAGATACCTGTCATGCAACCTTTTGCGTTCCTCTTGCTTTACCTGCAGTTTCCTCAAGGCTGCTTCCCTATATTCTTCCAATGCCACAAGTCTTCTAATGGGAGGCTCAATGCCAATGGTTCTGGCTCCAATTTCCTTCCTGATAATAAATTCAAATGGTGCCAAGGCCTCTTTACCATATACTAAGCGGAATGGACTCTCGCCAGTGGTTCCCCTTCTAGTAGTTCGGAAAGCCCAAATTGCACCGATTAATGCTTGTGGCCAAGAACTTTGATGATCAAAGGATAATTTGCGTAAGAGCCCAATCAAAATTTTGTTAGAGCTTTCTGCTTGGCCATTTGCCCTTGGATAGTAAGCACATGACTTTTTGTGAAAGATTTTATACCTATCAAAGACGAATTGGAGCAACTGATTTACAAAGTGAGTGCCCCTATCACTAGTTATTTCAAGTGGGCAACCGAATCTTGAGAAAATACGTTTAAACAAAAACTTAGCCACTGTCAAGGCCGTGCAATCTGTAGTGGCTTTAGCTTCTATCCACTTAGTTGCATAACATGTGGCCATCATAATATATTTCTTACTCCTAGGTTGACCAATTGGACTGATCGGACCAATAAAATCAAGACCCCAACGTTCAAAAGGTAGCCATCCTGTGGAGACGACTAATGGTTGAAAATTCAATTTGGTTGGCCTAGGGGCACATCTCTGGCAGATGTCGCACTCCTTAGCAAATTTGATTGCATCTTTGTATATCTGAGGCCACCATAGTCCCTTGTGGATAATTTTGTGAGTCAAATCCTCTCCCTTCATATGCCCTTCGTTGTGTGCTGCTTCAAGCAAAAAGTTTACTTCTTCTGGAAAAACACACTTTCTCAAGATACCGTCATGACAATATTTATATAAATTTCCATCTATGAGTGAGTAAGATTTGGACTTAAGGAGTAATTTCCTCTTTTCTAATGGTGTTAGATGGTTGGGGAATTTTCCAACTGAGAGGAACTGAAGAATTCCATCATACCAATCGGTTTGCATTGCAACGAGAAAAAGAGTACTATCCACCAGTTCATCATTAATACCTGTTGCCTTTTCACTTAGAGCAGTCCTTGATACCTGATCTGCCATATAGTGCTCTTTCCCTGGCTTAATATGAATATCAAAATCAAATTCCTGAAATAGCAATAACCATCACCAAATCCTTCCAGCTACTCTTGGCTTGTTAATCAAGTACTTCAAAGGCTGATGATCAGATATGACAATAAAATGCACACCTAGGAGGTAATGCCGAAATTTTTGAAGAGCAAATACGATAGCCAAACCTTCCCTTTCAGTAGTGCTGTAGTTCCTTTCTGCTTTGGTAAGCAATCTGCTAGCATAGGCGATAGGTTGGTCTACCTTATGTGATGATGGTTGAGCCAAGACTGCTCCAACTGCATGAAGGCTGGCATCTGTATGCACATGGAACTCTAATGACCAATTAGGAACAGTTAAAAGTGGAGCAGTACATAGCCTCAATTTTAGTTCGCAAAATGCTTTCTCAGCTTCAGGACTCCATGAGAAAGGAACCTTCTTACTTGTAAGTCTGGACAAGGGCTTAGCTATTTCTGAATACATTCTGATAAATCGTCTATGGTATCCTGCATGGCCTAAAAAACTTTGTACTTCCTTTGGAGTTCGTGGAATCGGCATGGAGAGGATAGCAGTGATCTTTGCTGGATCAACAGTTATCCCTTCGGCCGATACTATATGACCAAGGAGAGTGCCTTTAGTGACCAAAAAATGACATTTAGCAGGATTTAACTTCAAACCTGTTTTGAGACACTGCTCAAAGATTTCCTTCAGATTTTCCAAATGATCATGGAAATCTTGAACTATTGCTCTCCTATCCGTGCCCGAAAACACTGAAAAGTCATCCATAAAAATGCGCAGAAAGGTGGTTAACCATTTCCCTAGTATCAGATACATTGTTCTATTAAAGGAAGCTGGTGCATTTTTCAAGCCAAAAGCCATGCGGGTATAAACATAAGTGCCCCATGGAGTAACAAAGGCCATTTTGTCTCTATCTTCAGGATGAATCACTATCTGGTTGTAGCCATTGAAACCATCAAGAAAACTATATAGAGTGTGTCCAGCTACTTCTTCAAGCACCTGCTCTGTGAATGGTTGAGGAAAGCCATCTTGAATAGTCACCTTATTTAAAGCACGAAAATCAACGCATACTCTTATTTTGCCACTATTTTTCTTTGGTACAATGACCATGGAAGAAAGCCACTTTGAATGTTCTACTGGAACAATAATACCTGCCTCTTCTAGTTTCGTTATTTCTAGCTTTACTGCCTCTGCGTACTTTGGATTGAGACGATAAGGCCTGCTTCTTGTAGGTGAAGCTCCTTCAACTAAAGGTATTCAATGTAATCCAAGCTCCTCTGGTATCCCTGTTAGATCTTTGTAGGACCATGCAAAGACATTTTTATATGAAAAAAGTAGAGAAGTCACCTTCTGTAGTAAAGAGGGATAATGCCACAACCAAGAGGCCAAGTGAACTATTTGAGGGTTCTCTTCATCTCCAAGATTTACTTCTTGAACAAACGTTTCGGAATTAGACTCACTTGAAAATTCGTCCCCACTGTATGCAGGAGCGGAGTTCAATTTATGATCCACAATCTGTTCCTTGATCCATCCTAAAGGTATATTTGAAAATGGTAGTTCTTGAAGGTCAAAATTAGCCTCCTCAGATGCAGGCACAACTTTGTCACTTTCTGGTCCTGCAAGCATAAAATCATCCAATTTTTTATGTTTACCTTTCTTCTCCTTACATATCATTGTAGTGGCACCGATTGTCAAATTTTGACTATCCGGGTCTAGTGGCCCAATTAGAGGTTTCGGTCCTTCGGGAGGTGCCTGCAAAAGATAAGCTCGACTACCTTGCTTAAGAGAAGAAGTGAGTTCCAGAGGAAGGATTGGCCCATTTTGGCCACTCTTGGCTAAGTGCACAAGTTGGGCCTCATGTCGCCCACTTGGGCCACCTCCAGCTAGGTGCCCATCTTGGGCCTCATGTCGCCCACTTGGGCCACCACCAGCTAGGTGCCCAACTTGGGCTTCCTGGTGCCCCATATGAGTGAGGCGCCTGATTTGGGCCTCATGGTGCCAAATTTTTGCCGCTTCCTCTAATTTTTTGTGGTCACATATCTTAGTCTTTCCCATACTGTTCAAGTGAAAAACATCAATTTTTTCCTCTTTCTGGCCTCCTTGTGCTGCTTCTATAAAATCTTCATTTACTTCACATATCTCCACTGTGCAGCATTCTGTACTCCCCATCATCCAGTTTAATAGGGTATCATCTTCAGAAGGCATTACCTGAGTGTCCATTGTATACCCAGTAGCCTTGTTGATGTCTGATCCTTCTTCCAAATGTATCTGTAATTGATTGTTAGTACATGTGGAAATCCATAACTTGTTCTTTCCCCAATCCTGTAGAGCCTTTGCTTGCCTTAACCAAGGCCTTCCCAAGAGTAGAGGATAGGAGGTCTCCTGTGGCAAGGCAATAACAACAAAGTCTAGAACAAAGTGACAACCCTGCACTATCATAAGTACCTTTTCAACAATGCCAAGTGGTGCAACCCGATGTTGATCTGCTAATGTAACTGTGAAGGGTGCTGCCTTTGTGGGATTCAACTTTAGTTTCTTCATGGTGAAATCTGGCATCAAATTGATGCCAGAACCTCCATCTATGATAACACCTGTGAGAGCTTCATCCTTTATAAAAACAGATAACCTTGAGCTCTGATAGTCAGCCAGGGGTGCAGGGGGAAATTCAACCATAAAACCATCTATGCTAGGAGGTGGGCACAAGCATGCAGAGTGTATAATCTTCAACAAATCACTTCTTACTTTTGAATCCATCTTTATGAGTTGGTACAGACTAATTTTATGATGAATACCTCTCAAGATTTCCTCAACATTCACCTCTTGTGTGTCTTCGTGAGGACTTGTTGGTTGATCTTTTAGCAAAGTAGTCACCCTCTCATAAGCTCCTTCAATGTCTGCTTGGTCCTTCCATCCCACCTTCTTTTCCTCATCTCTATCTTTGAGTCCTTGTTGTTCCTCCCTATAGGCTACTGCCGCTTGCCTGGCTCTAGTCATCATTGGCATTGACGAGGATGAAACAGCATAAGACTGAGTGGTCATACCTTCTACTTGTGGGGAGACTGCAATCATGTGAATTGGAGGAGGGCGGCTCCTTGGGCAATCTCTGGTGTAGTGATCCTTAGCATCTGGACAATGCTGACAGGGAGGTGCACCTTCTGGTAGGGAGCACTTGTTCCGCATATGGCCATACTCACCACAACGATAACACATGAGTGGCCTATTATATCTAGGCCGAGTTGGACGGGTCTCTTCTCTATTAGGTGCATTCAAAGTACTAGCATAATATGAATCCAAAGCTTGATGGTTACCTCGTTGTTGTGCTCCCTTGAGGTAGTAGCAGTCTCTAGCTTCATGACCATCTTTGCCACAGAATTGACAACTGACCTTGTTAGGACAATTAACATTGGAATGTCCACTATTGCTGCATATTGTACACCGAACCTGTCTTCGTATGTCCTGTGTAGTCCGCAAATCTTCGAGCTCACGACGAAGTTGAGCTACTTCATCAATAGTGTGGGGTGGGGGCGGCAGCACAACCTTCTCTTCTTGGGGACTTTGCTGCATTCTTAAAGCTTCCAACTCCTTCCTGAGTTGCCCGATAGGATCCAAGTCTGATGCATAATTTGGTTGGGCCTCCCCTTCAAAATGTAGTCTACCCTCCTCAATGCGCGATGCAGTTGCAACAAAATCATCAAGTGTTGCATCCAATCTAAGAGATTCACGAAGCTTCTGCTGAGATGACTTGGGCAGAGCTTTCTCTATCCATTTTTTTACCAAGAAATCACCTGGAGCATGTGGCAGACGTGAAACAAGTGCTTTTGTTCTAGTGTGAAGTTCATGAAAGTATTCACCTGATCTCAATTTTAGGTTCTCCAGCTGATCTAGAGCTCTTTCAGAGGAGTTGCTTGGTCGGAATGTCTGCGAGAATGCCGTCTTCAGTGCCTCCCATGTAGTGAAGTGTCCATCTGCATATTGACTATACCATTTGTCTGCAAGGCCTTCCAATGTAGATGGGAAGAGTACCAACATTGCATCCTCTCGGTTCTGCAATCCTCGTCCGCGGCATAATGAGACGAATCTCCTCACGTGGTCATCCGCATCCTCATAAGCCAATCCCTTAAATGTAGGGAACTTGATGTTCAACCTAGAGAGTAAATGAGAAAGTTCCTCCATTGGCACTGGTGCTTCTTTTGAAGTATCAGAGTAAAAATCTAACGTCCTCCTCAGCTTCTCTTTTGAAAGCGGGGTTGAAGCCAAATCGATGGAAAAATTTAAGGGTAGAGGGGTACTAGCCGAAGGTAGAGCTGACTTCTTGAGGCTCTTTTGTACACGAAGGGGCTCTCTGTCTACTCGAGTGTGGGTCATGTACCCACTCACAGAATGCAAAAAATCAAGAAATTAATGCAATGACAACTATATAGTGCACACTAGATACCTCACACAAAAATGCAAGGGTCCCACCGTGCGTGCCAAACTATAGAGGAGGTACTGGGGTAGCCACTTTCAACAATATCAAATTGTATACATTTCCAGTACTCCGTCTACTCAAGGGGGGTTCTCCTTAGGGAAGTATACCCTGTGACATTCTTGTGTGCCAGTACCTTCACTGATAACAGAGAAACCAATAGAAGTGAAAATGTACAGTTATAGAGAAAGGATCGATGACAAGTGCTCTTGAGAGAGGAAATCACTTCGTAACTTTGAAAATGATTACGAGAGCTAAAATACTACAAAAGGATGTAACAGTGGACTAGCATGCCATTCCAAAACTAACTAGCAAAAATACAAGAGTGAGACCAACAAAGTGAATACAATAAAGATGATGACTTGATCCTGAAGAAATTCACCGATGCATGCCAATGACTAGATCCAAGCCACTCAATCACCCTGTAATGCTAATCAGCAATTCCACTGGAGGCCCACGCTCTGTATACTCATCACAGAGTGACCTCCCACAGTGTGCCTGTAGCAACAGAGTGCAGAGAGTAGATAAAAAAAAAATAGCCTCAACTAGCATCAACAAATGATGGTAGTGATGATACGCAATAGTCCACACGATTCAGATTACATCCGATTCAGCCCCCCAAATGAGTGCCAAACCTCTGTTTATATAGACCCAGAGTGGCCAAGGGTGGCCTTGCCAAATTCCAGCCTTAAGTGCCGCACGCGCCAAAGTGGTGGTCCAGAGGTGGAGGATGGTAGCCAACTTCAATAAGGCCCCCAATTTTAGCTTCTGACACCGCCAAAGCCAAGTGGCAATATTCCCTGCATTACTTTTCACTCTGACATATCACAAAAAAAATATATACTCCGCCCGTCATTTGCCGCCCAAGTAGCTCATGGTGGAGCCCATACTAAGTCGGTAGTCGCCTTGCTTTGTAGTGAGTCTCTATGGGTGGTCGCCCAGTTAGCACAAGTGGTAGTTGCCTAGGATGATGGTCGCCCCATGGCCGGGCCAAATGGGGAAAAGGGAGGAGGGTCGCCCTGGGCTAGGGTCGCCCAATATGGAGGAAGAGGTGGAGGGTCGCCCAATATGGAGGAAGAGGTGGAGGGTCGCCCAATATGGAGGAAGAGGTGGAGGGTCACCTTGGGCTAGGGTCGCCCAAGAGGTGGGTCGCCCAGGAGGTGGGTCGCCCAGGGTGAGGGTCGCCCAGGAGGTGGGTCGCCCAGGAGGAGGGTCGCCCAGGAGGTGGGTCGCCCAAGAGGTGGGTCGCCCAGGGTGAGGGTCGCCCAGGAGGTGGGTCGCCCAGGAGGAGGGTCGCCCAGGAGGTGGGTCGCCCAGGGTGAGGGTCGCCCAGGAGGTGGGTCGCCCAAGTAGAGGTAAGTCGCCCAAGAGGTGGGTCGCCCAGGGTGAGGGTCGCCCAGGAGGTGGGTCGCCCAGGAGGTGGGTCGCCCAGGTAGAGGAAGATGCCCAAGTAGAGGGTCGCCCAAGTAGAGGAAAGTCGCCCAAGTAGATGGTCGCCCAAGTAGAGGAAAGTTGCCCAAGTAGAGGGTCGCCCAAATTCTTTGGTGTCTAGGAGGAGGCTCGCCCTTTTGCATATATGTAGCCTAAGAAGGCGTCGCCCATTGCATATGAAGTCCAAGAAGGTGCCGTCCACTTCCTCCCAAAGACTTTGCTTCAAATTGCTCATGCTTTGACACTTCCCCGAAGCTTCTCCCCAAATAAAGTCAATCAAATGCTAGCAAGCTCACCTGCTCTACAGTCCTCTTCATAAGAAAGATTGTGAGCACACTCTTCTTCTCCAAGAAGAACTCCATAGCCGCTCTTCAACATGCTCCAAAATAGCAACATGGCTGCCCCATGTGCTAAGAAGCACCACCTCTATTGAGGTAACAAAGCTTCCTAAGCTTGTGTTGAATTAGGTGAAGGGTGATTTACAATAAGCCAAGCTTGTTCTTTTATAGTATTCTTGTTCCCTTGAAAAGCTATACAAAAAGCATATTAATAAAGCACTACCAATCATAGGAGAGAAAGACAAAATCAAACGCGTTCGCGCTCGTCCGTCATTATTGGAGAATTTTTTAAAAAATAATCTTCAAAACAATACTCTCATCACGTTGCCGACGCTATCCATGGGTATTGAACCCGTGCCACAAGTTTGGGAGGATAATGGTCTAGCCACGGTGCACAACGCCTTTGCTTATACAAGGAGTAAACTGAATAGCTATACAACATGTACACTATGAGCTATGTGGACTATTGCACATATGAGAATTGATACCTTGACCTTTTGACCATGGGACATTGTTTTCCAACAATCCCCCCTGCAATGTCACAATGGTACAAACTGGACTGGATCTACAAACTTCATAAGCTTCAAGATTGTAATCCTGAACTGTCCTTCAAATCTTTTCTTCAAAAGTCTTCTTCAAAACTGAATTTGACTTTCCTTCAAACTTCAAACACCTGAACTTGCTGAATATGAACCATAATACTTGAGAAAATATGCAAACTAGATATCCAATAGTGTATTCATCAAGCAATCACGGCTTTGACAACAAATGTAGCAAGTACTCACTCTGAATCTGCTATGTCCTGTCTTCTGAAACCTGAAAACATACACTAGGATCCACATATTTGCATTTACCTTACAAAAAAAGTTTTCTCAACGTACTTCTACTATATCATGTAAATACACTAAACAAAATCAAGAACTGAATCCTGGAACCTATGACTGACAACTCACAACTTAGTGTATTATGAACACTGCTAGTTCATCTTTGACTATACTCAAGTCAACTCAACTCAACTCATGAGTCTCATGAAAGAATCTATGATGTCATCATGTTATTATCCTTGTTGTAACTGTAAGTCTTTCATACCTCTTTCCTTCAGAACCCGGTATAAACATATATTTGCGCACCTCTTAAACATACCTCTCTGAAATATCAAGCTTCTCTTCAATAGAACTCTAGAACCTTCTCCTGAACAGGAACATCCTAACAGGAACTTTCTCCAGACATTCTTCTTCTTCCTTCTTCTTTCAAAGCTGAAATAGGAATACCTATAGGTATGACTCTGTATTCTTTCACATATGGCTGAAAATAAGTCTTCATGTTTCATCACCCCCTGGATGACTTAACACTAGTATTCAGAATTCTTCAAATATATCAAACTTTATGAAATGTGGAATGTCTTCCTTCTTTCAATAAATCTGATCTTCAGTGATCAATACCTGTATCTGAAACAAAAACATCTGAATCCTTTTTATTAGCACTGCGCAGTTGCTAGTAGCTTCCACTATTTCTTCCTCAGCTTCCCATATTATAGAATAAGGTTAGCTGATCCATTACATGATAAAAACCTTACTGAAAGCATTTTAGGATCCATAATCTTCTGCAACATAACAAGTATTTTCTTCTATTTCTCTGCAACACAAATTTGAAAGAATCTGAATCTTTGACTTACTTCCTCCAATGCTAAGAATCTTCACAAACAAAGGATAGACAACTGACTCATAAATACTCAAGATCATACAAGATCTATCTAGATCTATCAAGATATCTCCAACAAAATACCTGTGTAGAATCGGCTCTCATCAAACCTTCATGTCTAAATGTTTGATTTTCTATCTGAATGTCTCCAAGTGTCCATGCTTCTCACAAAGTTGTAAAACTATTCTTTAATCAAATCCTTCACAAATCTGCAACTCCTACTTGAAACTAGACAAACTTCTCACCTTGAGAACTCCAAAAGATGCAAGTTGATACTTCATATCTTCATATTCTACCCAGGTGAAATGTGATAGTGTCTGCTTGACTTTCTTTCGGCTAACTCCACTTCTCAATCAAGTGAGGATCTAATGGAACACCTTTTTTAATACATGCATGTATCCAAAAAACAAGACAATCATAGAAAGTAGATTCTTTAACTGAATTTTTTGAAGTTTTTTGAAAATACTGAATATAGGTAACTTTTCCAAACACAAAACCTCAACCCAAGTCTTCAACATCTGCTGCAAATACTCTTTTACCTCAAGAGTTAGATAAAGAAGAAATATACTTCTCTGCAACTTGTCATATACCAAGTAGCTCTGAATTGACACTCCAATAATTCTTTGAGGGAATATATAGCAACCTGCTCAAAATCTTCAACATAACTCATACACATATGAGTCAAAACATATAAGTTGTCTTCAAAATCTGTTGCTTTTCTTTCTCTCAATGCAATTCTTTGTCAAATCTACTAAACCATGACCAAGTGTAATGTAAAACAAGAAACTGCTTCTTCTTTAAACTATCTTCTTCACACAAGATGTTCTCGTAGACTTGTCTTTGGATGTAGAGGATTAATGTAGGAAAAATATATGGAAAATATAAGAGAAAAGGAAGTCTTACTTTTCTTTTGGAAATGTTGGACTTTCTTCTTCTGCATCTTTCTTCCACCTGATGATGTCAACATCTTCAAACTTCTCTTCCATCCCTTTTGTTCTCTTCATCTTGAAGTAGCAAGCACTCTTAACTTCTTAAAATGAACTCTTTTGCTTCCTCTAATGCTAAGAGTAAGAGACAAAACAAACCTGGTATACAAATGGAAGTGAACATAGAATCATGTTTTATCATCTCCTCATATCTCTGAATCAAAACTCTATTTCAAATGACTGATATGACTAAATTCACCAAACTTTTGTCTGAATGATGAATTACCTTTCTAGAGTTACCTCTCTAGATACCTAGATCAGATTTTGTATCTAGATAAAAACCTTCCAACCAACTTACAAGATTGGCTGAAAACAAAACTGATGCCCTCCACATTTGTCTTCTTAGATGCATGAGTTGTCTTGCCATGAAAGAGATCTCTCAAAACTCTCTAGAAAAACCTCTAGATACATGTTTTGATGTAGCCTTTAACTTTCAAATAATGAAAGTGTATAAAAGCACTCCTTGAATCCTTCAAATCTCTTCTGTTAGACGGCCGCCGAAAAAGGACAAATGTACTAGGACAGGCGGCTTAAATGTAAAGGAACCTTTCGGGAAACGCGCAGGTAACTAAAGATTCGCGCACCCTTGTGAAAAAATCTTCTATATAAGGCAATGAGAAAAGAGTGGCCGAGAGCCCGTTTTTTGGAAACTGTAAGCGTACTGTTTGAAGTGTGTATGCTGTGGGGAAGACTAACCCTACTCTGTTCTGTTCTGTGCTCTGTCTAGTCGTTATACGCACTGTAGTGCAGAATGACGAATTGATAATCCTGTATACGAATCTATTCGGTAATGGTTAAGCATGTCTTTGAGTGTTATTAAGTTGCAGTGTATTGTTTGTCAGTCTTTCTGCTGAACAAGTGAATGTGAAAAAGCGACCCCGAACTGTTTGTGCGTTAACATTTTCTGTAAGTTACCAAGTGTGATACAGTAGTCTGCATTCACTGTTGATTCCGATCACAGGCAGACTAGTATCTGTGATGGTCGGGGTGCGAATAGGACATTATTATGTCTGTGACTAGTTAGTTGATGTTAGGAGATTTGCTGCCCGAGTTTGGCATACGGTGAGTTTGCATAACTTTAGGGTATAGATGTCTGTTTGGTATACCTGTCTGTTCTGAAGAAGTGCGTATTAGGTGACCTTCGTTACTGAAGTATATTATTCTATTTGGATACAAGTAACCGGACTACTGCTCAGATAGCTACAGCAGGATCAGTTCTGAAGTTCTAAGTCCAGTACACCGAACAGTTTTCAGTTGTTCAGAGTTGGGTACTGAGCTAAGATACGAGAGAGCATTTATGGTTGTGTAATGAGTTGGGAAATAGTACAGGGCCTCTGTCTAAAAGACCCCTACCACTCCCAAGGACCCACGTGGCTAAGAGTTAATTTACTTTTAATCATCACGATAGTAGTAACCTGCATACGGAAAGGTAGATAGTCAGGGACTCCCAACCTCCTAAAGTATTGGATTCCGAAATCAGAATCTGTAGCCTTTAACGGCTAACACTTCATAACTGCTCTTCTAAGATATGACCTGCAAATGATAATCCGATAGTAGAAACTAATACTTGTGATTTGATGTTGATTTGATTCCTTCATCTTCTCCAAACAATTGTTCTTCCTTGAATTTGAAGTAGCCTTCTCTTCATCAAGTCTGGGTCTTTCTAATTCTCAAATTTTTACTCATCTAGATTAAGTGTGTATGTCAAATATCAAATGTTAGAAGATGCTCTTAAATCATATGTTGTAAACCTGGAAGTCTAGAAACCTGTGAACCTGGATATCTTAGAGCCTCAATGCTCAGATATCAAAACCCTAAAGCTCTGATACTAAATGTTAGAAATTTAGTAGGCCCATTACTAATACCAGGGGTCCAAGTTCCATAGGTTCAGGATCTACAACACATATTCTAGCAATCTTCCAATATTGACAAAACATGAACATACCACATTTAATCATATAAATTATGAGACAAAGATAGAGAAAGACTAGACAACATGTGTAAAGTGTTACGTAAGCCACTGCTTACTCACACTATCATATATACCAATGTCAATGTACAATGTGGTAGCAAAACTCTCAACCACTCTATGTGAATAGAAATAGATGGATGAGTGAATGTACAAATGTAACAAACATATTCAGATGTATGGATAGAAATCTGAATATATATGAGATGTGTGACCTGATTGGTTGTAGAAGAGTGTATATGAGTGACAGAAAGAGGAAGGATCAATGTGAAACTAATAATCAGCAAACCCTCATCTGATTTTAGGCTATGGAAGATCCTAAGTTAGATAAGTGTGTGAAAAGATCACATACTTATAAAAGTAGCAAAGAATGCTAACAAGTTTGCTACCAGAAATCCTCAAACTCATATGAACATACCTTCTTGAACACATCATCCAAATATGCATAAAGCATACATGTACTGATTCTCTTGTACCTATGCCGAATAGGACTCCTCCTAATATGGATTCCACTACCATATACTTCAAGTAGTACCTGTGTGCATAAAGAGAATATGTACCTGAATTTTTAACATAAGATGCAAATCTTCTGTTAAGCTCCATCCAATGTCTTTGAAGTACAGTGAAATCTTCATATAGAAGACAATCTTCAAATACATTATGTAGATGGCTGATCCACACCACCAAGCTGTTGATGGGTAAGTCCTCTTCGTAAGCAAGAGTGTGAGCATACCCTTCTTCTCCAAGAAGAACTCCATAGCCGCTCCTTAACATGCTCCAAAATAGCAACATGGCTGCCCCATGTGCTAAGAAGCACCACCTCTATTGAGGTAACAAAGCTTCCAAAGCTTGTGTTGAATTAGGTGAAGGATGATTTACAATAAGCCAAGCTTCTTCTTTTATAGTATTCTTGTTCCCTTGAAAAGCTATACAAAAAGCAAATTAATAAAGCACTAGCAATCGTAGGAGCAAAAAACAAAATCAAACGCGTTCGCACTCGTCCTTCATTATTGGAGAATCTTTTTGAAAAAGTAATCTTCAAAACAATACTCTCATCGTACTGCCAACACTGTCCGTGGATATTGAACACGCATCACAAGTTTGGAAGGATAATGGTCTAGCCAACTGAATAACTATACAACCTGTACAATGTGAGCTATGTGGACTATTGCACATATGACAATTGATATCTTGACCTTTTGACCATGGGACATTGTTTTTCAACATTTTCTTACAGTAGAATTTCTCTAAATGACCTGCTTTTCCACAAAAATTGCAAGTATACTTCTTGGAGGAAGTAGTCGATCCTGGCTTAGGTCCATTGCTCGTATGATGGCTAGTATGTTTGCCTTTGTTAAAGGGCCCTTTTGCCTTCATTGCAGCATCTTGGGAGGAGGTCGACTTAGCTCGCGAGTCATGAAGGAGCAGAAGACGACGCACTTCTTTCCAAGTGAGGACTTGCCCTCGATTGTACAGGGTCGTTACAAAGGTTTCATACGACCTAGGTAGTTTTTTAAGTAGTATGATCGCCATATCTTCACTGGAAATCTGTCGGCCACAAAGTGCTAACTTTCATTGGTAGTGTTAAAATTGAGTTATGAATTTTGTGATTGTATCTTGCGACCTAATAGTGAGATTATGGAATTCTGCTTCTAAAGCATAGATCTTCGAGGGTGTTTTATCTTTGTATAGGGCCGGTAAAGTGTCTCAAGCTTCCTTGGATGTTTTACATGCCATGATGTGCCCTTTGATTAGTTCATAACAGGCAAGTAAGAGTTGGCCTAATGCCCTTTTATCCTCAACATTCCAGATATGCCATGATTCTAGAGCGCTCTACTACATCATGAAGGATATTGGTGTACATATATGCTCTCATTACATCTTTCCAAAGATTATAGTTTTGCCCATTTAATCTTTCATCCTTGGGCATGAATATGGGTGAGATGGAAGGTAAAAAATTGGCCATAGATGAGATGCTAGCTTCACTCTTTGACATTATAAAGTTTGAGTGAACTTGAACTCAAAAAGAAGTGAGTTTGTGCTTGCAAGAGTAAGTGTCAGCTGTTTAAAAACACTTTCAAAGACACTTGTGTGTTAAGAAAGTATGTGAAAATAATTGCAGACTTTGTAAAGAAGTTGAAAAGCTTGGCACTACACTAGAAATGCTTGGGGAGGGGAGGCTTGGAATAGCCCAAAACTTGCACCAAAATTGAAGTAGACACCTTGGAGAGAGTAGACGAGTCGATGCATGGAGAGAGCTCATGGGTGGGCTTAGACTAGACTCCAACCCACAAGTGTGCATAGAGAACACTTTTTTTTTTATATGTTTGAGTTTACAAAGTTGGCACTTAGTGCCAAATAGGGTGCCAATGATGGAGATGGAAAAAGAACCCTTTGTGAAGGGAGAGTACAAAGGGGAATCCTTGGTGCTAAAAGTATGCCAATTTGTAAGGTTTGACCCTTGGTGAAAAGATAAACATCACCCTTGGAGCACCAAGTTGGATGCCAAAAATCGATGGCCTTGTTCAAAGTACAAGATGTAAAATGCTACACTAGGAGTGTGGTGCAAATCAAAGACTCTTAGGACCAAGGTAAGATAAGTGAGATTCCACTTAATTCATGAAATTCATGGATCTAGTTGGAAAAATATAAAATCATCTCAAAATGAGATCAATCTTAATTTCAAGATCTTAAGGATGCGAAAGAGGTTAAAGAGAATAAGTGAATCGGGGAATAAGGGAATCGTGGGTTTTGTGGTTGATCAAAGCAATTGCATGATCAAATTAAAGTCTAAGTGATATCACATATGCCATCCAATCTACTTGAACACATTGATGCAAGGAACTCTCCCAATTAAGGTGGAGTGAGTGAATCCCTTGTTAGGATGGGGAAGCTTAGTGTACAATGGAATATGTGTTCAGGTTGGTATCATATGATGTCATAAATTCACCTTTTATGATCTTGTGCAGACGTCTATGCCACGTATGCCATATATGCCATGCATATCAATTAATAATATAGCTAATAGCAACGTTCGAGTCCGAAATAGAAATATGGCCTGGATAATCTACCAGCTCACCGAGAGATCAACAACGTTAGATTAACAAGGGTGAAGTTCCCAAGATAGAAACGTCATGGGGAGTAATCTCTATGCCGGCTATATCGGAGGGCTGGTGCGCTATATCAGAGCACTGCTGGGACAGAGCAAAAGCACGTGAAAATCTGACGAAGCCCGCACAATGCCCTTCTCTCTCTCTCTCTCACTCTCTCTCTCTCTCTCTCTCTCTCTCTCTCTCGGATAGAGAGAGTGGCACAGAATAGGTGCGCTGCGCTCAGCGCTACCCCCGTTGGAAGAGCATGCTAAGGCCAAATATGGTTGCGTATGGTGCATTGAACACTGAGAGACGTGGATTAGATAGTGCTACAGAGATGTTTGTTGCATCCTTTCTAGTTGTCGACGAGCATCAAAGAACTCTTATCTCTGAGTGCTCGCAAAGCGTCAGAGAGCTCTTAGCTCTTCACGGCATAGACGGGTTCAGTAGAAGTCGTGATCAGAGAACGCAAAGCACAGAATACGGTGAGGTCTTGCTTGTGCTCTCTCTCTCTCTTTCTCTCTCTTTGTAGGTTGCACGGAGACGGCGCTACACGTAATTCAGTTGTTGCTAAGGTGTAGTTGAAGACGTGAGCACAACTTCCAGGGAATGGTGTGCTAGCTGCTTCGTGCTGCTATCAACAAGCCTATTTGGACTGTAGAGATAGAATCGCCTTGAGATGAGCACTCCAGAAGCTTTACCTGCAAGCAACACCGCTAGACACGCAGCTCTGCACAGTTGTTTATGGCTTTAGTAACGATATAGCTAAGTTTGGAGTCGATGCAACCATGTCGCCAAGCTTTTCGAGACTATGACAGTTGCGCAAGGAATCCCCACCTGAGCCTCATATACCTGCATGGCTTCCCGCATTTCTAGATCCTCAGACATACACAACTCTCGTTCAGGTTGAGGATAATCGAGATTTCCTTATGGATACTTCTCTGCTTCTCGAATTGTTCCCTTCGAGTAGCAAGAGTCTTGAAAGCTTGAATCGGAGGTCCTCCATGGAAAACTTAAGGATGGATAGTGCCCTGATGCATGCAATCAAAATCCCTTTCTTTCTCCTCCACTACTTGTTGCTTCAAAACCCATCTCTACAGGAATAGTCGACGGTCTGTCTCTACTCTGGGAGAGGTAATGGACACATATCAGAAACTTTGTAATGGTGGCAAATTCGAATCTGACATAGCTTATGGAATTAAAGGGTATGGGTCGTGATCGTTCTCCTATCTATGAGCCATATCAAATGCCATGAAGGCATCAAATCGTTACAGACACTCCCATGGGACGGGAGTTTAAAATCTATGTGTCTGGTGTCTGTTTACTCGACAATAAACTATAAAAGGTTGAAAGTGTTTAGAAACACTCCAAACATAGAGATATCACATCAACTCCAGAGAAACATTGCAAGAATGAAAGAACCACTAAACGTTGTTACAAACACAAGGAATACGGGCGTATACCGATGGTAAAGACTACATAATTTCGTCGTTATAAAATTGCAAAATGCGTCGTAATGAGCGTCGTGCACGGACCGTCGATTAAACGACAAGCCAAACGACGTTTTTTGCAACTTGTGGCACGACGAGTCTGCAACGCTCGCACAGAGCGTTGACGGTTTTAAAAAGCGTCACATAAGCGACGTTTTTTACGTCGCATAAGCGACGCTACTTGGCGTCGTGTAAGCGACGCTAACAGATGTCGCTTATGCGACGCCAACTCTACGCGAAGCATCGCTTATACGATGGCCTGTTGACGGAAAAAATTTAAAATGTTGGAGGCTCTTCGATCGGCATTTTCACGCATCGGATCGAAGAGCGCTCCAACGCTCGCAATTGCGCTGTGCTTACGAGCTAAAGCAAGTATATGCAGAATTGTTGTTTTGCCTAAGATCTCTCTTATTGTCTCCCTTTGTTTCTGTTTCTCTCTTTCTACATCTTTCTCTCTTTGAATTCTCTCTTTCTCGCTCTTTCTCTCTCTCTCTTTATTGCAGGTTATTCAAGAAGCTAACCAATCAAAAAGTATGGTTAACTATTGTAAGTACAATTTCTATTCTTTGTATATCATTTGAATTGTGTTATTTTCATTAGATAGCATACTCACACTTATTGATATGCACTTATACACTTATGCATGATGAAGATGCACTTTCACACATATACACATTTAAACATACACATACACACACATATATACACATAGATACATGTGCACATACACTTAGACATACACACATATATACATACAGATACACATGCACATACATATACACACACATACATATACACTTAGGTACACACATATGAATGAATTATATAATTAAAGTATTAAAACACATGCTTAATATAAACAATAATAACAATCAATAAAACACCTGTGAATGATTTGAAATGATTGTTTCTCGTTGTCGCTCAATATCCTAAGCATAATATGAAGTCAACCCTAAGTACTTTGACTGAAATGTTCTTCTTGGTTCTCCTAATTGTTGACTCTAGTTCTTGAAATGTTACAAAAGTTCAAGTTTGCCAACATCTATATATCTACATCTTGAGAATACAACATGAACGAAAGAAAGGAGAAAATAACACTACGTGCATGCAGCTTTCACTACAACATATGAGGGGCATACCGACGTTGCATATACCGCCGATCA